>JAWHQI010002802.1:0-24685 GCA_033032865.1 Dactylorhiza incarnata
ATATATATACATATATATATTTAAGTATATATATTTATATATATATACTTATACTATATAGATATAAGTATATAGGAACATATACATTTATATGTATATATATATGTATATATATAAATATATATATAAGTATATATATATTATGTATATATAAGTATATATATATGTATATATATATTAAGTATATATATATACATATACATATATACATATATTTATAAAAATTATATATATATATATATATATATACGTATATATATATGTATGAATATACATATAAAGTTTATATATATATATATATTTATATATACATATACTTATATATATACATATATATATATACTTAATATATAAATATACATATATATGTGTTGGTGCCAAAAATGGTACCTCCAAAATTCACACTAACAAGGGGATGGGAGAAAACTGCGAAGTGCAGGTTACTAAGACAAGATGCTGGAAGAGAGGGAAAAACGATCACAAAAAGGTGATCACGAAAAAATGAGACCACTTACACAAGTTGTAAGCTGGAGCCTTGGAGCCAAAAGTCCTTTTTCAGGTACCCCTACCCCTCTATTTATAGACGAGGGGGCTGCCCAAACGGGCAGAATTGAAAAACTACCGGGCTGCCCGGGGTACAGGAGAGCCGGGGCAGTGAAATGGGGTACAGATAGTAAAAATAAAGCAAAAAACCCAGACCGCATAGAATGGCGATCTCGAGTGGTTCGGTTGTTTGGAACTTTAGAAAATTAGACCAGGCTGAAGGCTGGCGATCTGGGCGATCACAAATATTGGAGACCGCTTGGAACGCCAACTTGCGCTGTAAAGACAAGATCGCGGGCTTTCCGGGCAAACATAATCCCCGCTCATTTTTAAGTTATGCTGGAACTTCGAAAATGTAATCTTTGACCGCTGAGACCGCGACTGTCATAAATGCGGCTTGGGATATAAATACCGCTTCAGATCTTCAATCTTCCAGATACTTTGAAATCCTGGCCTTTGAGCGGTCACTGTTTATTGAGATCGTGAAAAAAGTCTTCTCGAGATGGATGCTCTTGACATGATGAAGGTGTCAGCACAATCTCGAAAATCTCCACGGTCTGCATCGAAAACAAAAAATGTCATTTCGAAAAAGACCGCTGATTCTAGTAAAGAAAAATTGGTCAGAAGTTCAAAGGAAAAGGAAAATTCCGCTTCGAAGTCTATAGTTGATCTGACGGTCCCAGAAACTGTCGTTAAGACCCCCCTGGAAATGACCAACCAGCATGCTGATCGTCCTGGGGAGACCTCTTCGGTAGAGTCGATCAAGGCTGCTATGCTGCAGGTGAAGGCTACAGCTGAGAATCTAAGGAGCCAGATCGCTTATAAAGGAAAAGCCGTTAGAGATTCGAAAAGAAAAGAAGCGAGCTCTCCTGATCAGACTGCTAAGAGGACAAAAACTGATAATGGACAAGCCATGATCGCCGATGACATTAGTCTTCAGGATTATCTTTCAGAAGGCCATCCGACTGATCACGTAATAGATGTAAGTGATTAAATTATTATATATTTGTTTTAAGATCGATTTTTCCTATTAATCTTTCTCAATTATCAGTCAAGGGACCCCTTTGAAGTTGAACAACTTCGAATGATCGCCGAGGAGAAAGCTGCTGAAGAAGAAAAAAGGAAAGAAGAAAGAAAGAAAAAGGAGCAAGAAGCAGAAAAGGAGTCCGCCAGGCTTACGGTGGTCGCTGAAGGTGAGAGGAAAAGAAAGGAAGAAGAAAAGAAGAAAGAGCGAGAAGCTGCAGAGAGAAGAGAAAAAAGAAAAAAGAAAAGGAGACCGCCAGGCTCGCGGCGGTCGCTGAGGGTGAAAGAAAGATGGAAGAAGAAGAGAAGAAAAGGCAGGAGGTTGCCAGGGAAGAGGAGAGAAAAGAGAAGGAAGCGATCTCTTTGGCGGCGGAGATAGAGAAAAAGGAAAGAGAAAAGGAGGGGGCCCTAGTTGCTGAGAGAAAAAGGGATAAGAAAGAGAGGAAAAAGAATAAGAAGAAGAAGAAGATCGCCGAAGGGGCGATCTCAAAAAAGAAAAACGAGAAAAACGAGACCGCGACATCTAGCGATCGCGGCGTTACCTTTGTTGAATTGGGCGAGAACCCGGATTCTAGAGAGGCAGACCGCGCAGCCGCGTTGGAAGCTATTAAGACTGGTAAGGCGAGGATGGTCGTGAGATCGATTGATTCTCTTCCCGTACTTGCTTTCCGACCCTCATCCCCAATGAAGAGGCCTGAGATCATTCTTATAGAAACTGATGATATCCTTGTTAGTAATGCCGAGTTAAAAAGGAGAAGAAAAGAAGGAGAACGGTCACAAAAAAGACAACTAGAAAAAATCAATTTAGAATGCCTAAGGGGATCTGACCGCCTTTTGTTGACTGCCAATGATGCGGTCTCAAAAGATATTGAAAAGAACTTACTTGACTGCGGTCTTGTGACTCTGTCAAGTATTTTACACAATCCTTACTTTTTTTTATATCAATTTCTGATTATTTTTGACCGTTTTTCTCCTGGTTGTAGATGAAAACATGAACTCAGCTTCCGAAGAAGGTGAGATACCAAGAAAAGTCTCAATTCCTCCAGAGTTCGCTGATCTCCTTAAGCCTATGCTTGAAGATATGAGGGTCATGCGAGATCGGGAGCGGATGCTAGAAGACTGCCTCCGTATCCAGACCGCGAATTTCGAAGCTAAGGAGAAGCGAATTCTTGCAAACTTCGAGGTCAAAGAAAAGCAGGCTCGAGGCGAGTTTGAAGAAAAACTTCGGAAAGCCGAAAAGGATGCAGATTATTACAGAGGGAAGGCCGCAGCACTTGCTGCTGAGATCGCCACCCTCCGGGGGGCCCCTCAAATAACGATGAAGGCGGGTTCCTCCAGCGGTCTCGCTGAAAAGAGATCGTCGGAAATCGTGGTAATCCCTATGGAGCAAGTAGACCGCGAAATGTCTAAAATCCATAGGGATGCCATGGTTGCCAATCACAGCCTAGCATCTGCATGGACTGCGGTCAACGAGATGCAGGATGTGGCAGCATTCGTTGGGAGGAGAAAGGATCAGAGGAGATGAGACCGCAGCCCTTCTTCTTTCATTTAGCGATGTCTTTTAGAAAAAATGCTTAGTTAATTTCTAGTCTGTAAGATATATTTGATTTTGTTTCATGGTGCTTGACTTTAATGTTGACATTCATTTTGTGATCTCTGGCTTTCATGAATGCGATCTTATTACATAGGGTTTGTATTGAATTGTGTGTTGCGATCTTCATGCGGGCTGTTATGATCTCTATCTGATGAAAATTCTATTCATGCTTGTCATTTTCGAGCCTATATAGCTTTTGG
Source organism: Dactylorhiza incarnata (assembly GCA_033032865.1). Lineage (NCBI taxonomy): Eukaryota > Viridiplantae > Streptophyta > Magnoliopsida > Asparagales > Orchidaceae > Dactylorhiza > Dactylorhiza incarnata. The sequence continues at coordinate 3,361 of JAWHQI010002802.1, forward strand.
CGGTCTGACCCATCTGCAGGGCGATCCTAAGAAGTGTAATCATTGCACAATCATCTTTTTCTTTCTATAAATAGTTGATTTCTCAGGACCATTACTCCATACTTCTCGAATTTTCTTTAGATTGTTGATTTTTGCGATCTCATAAAATGGTGTCCGCGCGCTCCAAGGCTGCTGAAATCTTCCTAGACTCTGAGCATGAGTACGGGCTAATCCCAGAGGAAGAATACTCTTTGTTTATTGAGAGACATAAGATCGATGAAAAGATCGCGATCCGAATTCCGTTCGAGGGCGAAGACTTGAACTCAGGGGATGAAGGTAGGTACATCATCCCGATCGATCACTTCTATTATGGTCTTCAAATCCCCGTTCCTTGGGAGATTCTTGAAGTATTGGAATATTATGGTCTCGTATTGGCTCAGCTTCCACCGAACTCAATCGGTCTGATGAATGTTTTCATTAATTACCTGAGATCGGCTAAGATAAGGTTCACCATGGCGGTCTTCCGAGGAACTTTCTCTGCTAAAATATTAAAAGAGGGTCAGAAGAAAGAAGAATATAAAGGATTGATGTACTTCAGCTGCAATGGTATAAAAGTTTTAAATCTGCCTAACAAGGTTCCTCTTTGGACTGAGAGGTATCTGGTGTTTGAGGGCGACCTCGGCGGTCTCCCCAACCGGCCTTCCCCTCGAGCAGAGCGAATCTTTAGAAAAGAGAAGCTCATTTCCCAGGAGGAGCTGGCGATCTTGAGGTGGCTTGCAGGCAAGCGTTTTGATCTGATTCATTACCTGGCGATCTGGCCGGATATTGCTGCGGTCACACCTGAAGAGAGTAAGTTGTTAATTTCCGTGGTCTCCTGTGGCTTCTGAATATCTTTATCTTTTTCCTTTTATCGACTGTTCATTCTACAGCTTCTTTCGCCATCCCGGATGTTGACCCTGTGACTCCTAAGGGAGAGGTCCTCACTCAGAGGGAAAAACGCTTACGTCAAGATCGCCAAAGAAAGGCGAAGGAGATCGCTGAAGAGGGCGATCTGGAAGAAGGGCCCTTTGCTTTAGTGGGCTTTGGGAAGAAATTGAAAGATAACAAAGGGAGACCACTCCTGAGATGGAGTGAGACCGGTGACTCTCTGAAGGTGTCTACCGATCTCCCCTTCTGGGGAGGTAGGCTGACTAATCATGCCTTCGCGGTCACTGCCGCCCTTTATGGAAAGAAGAATGCCAATGAGGCATTAAGTCATGAGACCGACCGTCTGCCCGATATATGCTCGCAAGCGGCCGTCCGAAGTTTAGTCCTCAATCATCACATGGGGCGATCTCTCCGCGCATCCTTGGAGCATGCAGAGCGTCTGCAAGATCGCTTCGATGTAAGTAAAAAATGTAATCTTAAAAATCTGCTTTACCTTGACCGCTGGTGATCTGACCCGTTTTCTTTCCTCAGAACTTCAAGAAGACCGCATTTGACATCCACAATCCTGACTACCTCAAATCTCTGTACACTCATTTTAGAGACGCATCAAACAAAACCATTGCTATCCTTCGTGAAAGAGGCGGTCTCACCGCCGATTTCCAGGATACCACTTTTGCCGATCTCTTTCCTAAGGTCGCGGAGATGATCGAGGAGGCAGAGGAGAAGAAGAAGGCCAAGGAGTCAGGAACTGGGGAGGCTACCGAAGATGAGTCTATCGAGATCATGGGAAGTCCAGATAAAGATGATCCCGCTTCTTCTCTCTAGGGTGAGGAGACGATCTCGGAGGCGGTCTCAGATTCTGGAAAAGATGAATCTGATAGTAGTGAATCTTCAGAAAGATCAGCTTCTTCGTCAGAGGAGCGATCTCCCCGAAAAAAGAAGCAGAAGAAATAGTTTGTTTTTAGAAAAATGATGTAATCTCCGGTCGTTGACCGCACCAAACATTGTAATTTTTTGAAATGAATAGAAAATTATTTTTGTTCATGAATGATTCTCTTGTGTTAATTTTTGCTTTATTATTCACATTAATCGATCACGGCTTCCACCGTATGCGATCACAGCGTAACAAATTTAGCATTCGATCTCAATGCTTTAGGTTTCGTCGATCTCTGGTTTGTGAGGATGTTGAAAACTTGACAGATCCGGAACTTCGCATAAGAAAGACAATTCTGCGATCTCATCATAATTAGACCGCTTACAAAATTTAAAACACTTGGTCAGATTTACTTGATAAGAAATCTTCACGAATACTGATCTTGCGTTCAAAATATATTCAGACCGTCATTTTGAAGAAAACCCATCTATCATTTGATGGGAAATGAAGGATTAAGAATATTCTCATATAACTTTGAATAATAAGAGATCTAGATTGCGATCCCATTATAATCAAACCGATCACTATCAAACCAACAAGATTCCTGAAAAGCAATTTCAATCCTCTTTGAAAAGACTTGCACGACGATCAACTCTTCCCAAGTCCTAGAGAAGATGAAGCCCGCGATCACAAATAACTCAGACTTCTTCCAATAATTTCTGAAAACCAAAGGCTCTTTAGAAAATCCTGCCTGGCGATCACAAGAAGTTCAAATTTCTTTCTCCTTTATTAGAAAAACCATGCCTGGCGATCACAACAAACCAAGGCCGATTCTTACTTCCTTCAAAGAATCAATATTGGCGATCACTTTTATCCAGGTCCTGGAGAAGATCAAGCCATTAATCATGAATAATGTAGATCACCCTTTGAAGAGAAGAGACATGCGGTCTTAAAAACTCTGACCGCTCGATCTCAGTTTAAGGAAGAAAGGGGGCCTCTTGTAGAAAAGAGAAGAGAAGAGGAGAGAAGGAGAATTCCTAAATGATCCGCAGGGCAGGTGTGGTCATGCCGATGAGGCTACACCGACATTGCTTTTCCTAAAGGATTACCGAGTTTGCTGCAAACATGCCAATCTAAGGTTCAGGCGACGGTCATGGATGCTTCTGACCGCCTCTTACCTAACCACGCTTCAACGAGTATTCGAGAGTTACAGACCAAAATGATCGGTAGGGCAGGTGTGGTTATGCCGTGGAGGCTATACCGACATTGCTTTCCCTGAAAGATCATTAAGATCGTAACAATGTCCTTCCCAATGCATGACAGAGCTGAGCCAGCCACCTAGACCCCCTTGAAATGCTGAGGTGTGTCAGATGTCAGCAAGGACCCGGTATCCTAAACTTCCACCGCTCGAGCTTGGCGAGCTACTGCTATATAGATTCGAAATCTCCCCGACATCTGTGGTCCCGGCAGAATTACACGTCGAGCTAACAAGTCGAGGGGGAAGATAGTAGGATCCGTCGATATATTTATATATAGTATTCGAGAGTTACAGACCAAAATGATCGGTAGGGCAGGTGTGGTTATGCCGCAGGAGGCTATACCGACATTGCTTTCCCTGAAAGATCATTAAGATCGTAACAATGTCCTTCCCAATGCATGACAGAGCTGAGCCAGCCACCTAGACCCCCTTGAAATGCTGAGGTGTGTCAGATGTCAGCAAGGACCCGGTATCCTAATCTTCCACCGCTCGAGCTTGGCGAGCTACTGCTATACAGATTCGAAATCTCCCCGACATCTGTGGTCCCGGCAGAATTACACGTCGAGCTAACAAGTCGAGGGGGAAGATAGTAGGATCCGTCGATGTCTCACTTGACAGGTTTTTGGCTTTTCAAAAAATAACTTATTCTTAAAACTTGTCATCCATCACTTGTATTGTGAATGCTTTGATAATATCTGCGTGATGTTTGAGAAAAGAAAAGTAAGAAAAAGAATGAGCGAATCGGATACGAACTTTTTAAGAAAAGAAGAGTTTAAGATCATCTCCGCTCCACGAATGAGGCAATTCTTTTCCTTCATAAGTTTGGAGATGGTAAGCACCATTTTTAAGCACACTCTTCACCAGAAACGGCCCTGCCCAGTTTGGGTTAAGCTTTCCAACTGAGCCAGCTCTTGCTGCTGCATCTATTTTCTTCAGGACTAGATCCCCAACAGCGAATTCCTTGGTTATTACATTTTTATTGAATAGCCTCGCCATTCTTCTCCTCACCTCTTCTTGCCTGATGATTGCCGTATCTCTCAACTCCTCAATTAAATCAAGGCTGCATTTTAGCTCCTCATCATTTCCTTTCATCCAATCGATTCGATTTTGTTGTGCCAATAATACTCTTGGACTTTTTACTTCAAATTCCACCGGAATAAGGGCTTCGGACCCGTGTGATAATTTGAATGGAGTCTCTCCAGTAGCAGAACTTGGAGTTGTCCTCAAGGCCCATATGACGGAAGGTAGTTGTTCTGCCCAGTTACCCTTGACATTTTCTACCTTCTTTTTTAAGAGATTTATGATGAGTTTGTTGGCGGCCTCTACCTGCCCATTACTTCTTGGATGATGCACGGAAGTGAAACGTAGATCAACGCCAATTTGCTTACAGAAATTAACAAGAGTTGAATTATTGAATTGAGAACCGTTATCCGTGATGATTGCCATTGGAATTCCGTGCCGACATACTATCTTTCCCCAAATAAAATTTTTCACGACTTGAGTCGTAATTTTGGCCAATGCTTTTGCCTCTATCCATTTACTGAAATAGTCAATCATGACTATAATATATCGACGCTGTCCACTTGCCATAGGGAAAGGCCCAATCAAATCCATTCCCCAAACTACAAACGGCCATGGGGTTGTTATCGACATAAGTTGTTGAGCCGGCTGATTCTGGAGAGGAGCAAACTTCTGGCACTTTACATATTTCTTAGCAAATTTTTTCGCATCTTTCCTCATTTGAGGCCAAAAATAGCCTTGCCTTAGAATTCTTTTTTCCAAAGTTCTAGCTCCAGAGTGACTTCCACACTCTCCAGAATGGACCTCCTGAAGGACCGCTGGAATCTACTAAAGAATCTATCCGAGGCAAGGGGTAGCAATCCTTGGGGCAAGCTTTATTGAGTTTAGTAAAGTCGACACACATCCTCCACTTTCCACCCGACTTCTTTACCATTACAACGTTTGACACCCATTCCGGGTATTGAATTGGTTGGATGAACTTTGCCTTCAGGAGCTTCTCTACCTCTTCACGGATAGGCTGTGCTAGAGTAGTTGCAACAGACCTCTTCTTCTGCTGGATTGGGATGAAGTTTGGGTCAAGATTGAGATGATGGCAAGCAACATCTAGGTCCACTCCGGGCATGTCATCTGCCGACCAAGCGAAGATATCTAGATTTTGCAGAAGGCAAGAGATGAGCTGACCCTTGTCAGCTTCGGATAACTCAGCTGTTGATGGAGAGGCTCTTGCTCTCATCTTCCTCGCTGATCCGGACCTCTTGAGTCGCTTGGGCAGGTTCCAAGCGAACTCCATCTCTTGCATCCTCCTCAATTTTCTCTGCAACTTGAACTTGTTCAGGAGCTTCGATTGATTCAACCATCATGATTTCTTGGGGAGGAGAGGATACGATCATGTTGACCATCTTTACATAGCATTCCCTGGCTTTCCTTGGGTCGCTCCTGATTCGGTGTTGTTTGCCGTTCAAGGCGAACTTCACCGCTTGATGGTAGGTGGAGACGATGGCTTGATAGGCATTCAAGAAGGGTCTTCCAAAGATGACGTTGTAGCTACTGGGAGCATCAACGACTATAAATTTGACCAGCTTCACTATCCCTCCCAGAATCACAGAAAGAGTGACGAGCCCTTCTACTTCTTTCTTCTCTCCTGAAAAACCATAGAGGGGGCCTTCAGTTGAAAGGAGGGTTTTACCTGTCTTCAATGCCTCGAAGGCGGGTTTGAAGAGCACATTGACTGAACTTCCCGTGTCAATCAGAATCTTCTCTACTGTATAATTTTCAATTACAGCTTTGATGACGACCGCGTCGTCAAAAGGATTCGCGGTCTGAGGAAGGTCTTCGTCACCGAAAGTGACCGTTCCCCGGACCGGGGCTGAAGAGGTGGCAGCAACCTCTGATTGATAAACCCTTTTCAGACTTGCCTTTCTTGAAGATTCCGGACCTGCACCTCCGTGGATGCAGAAGAGATTGCCCAAGGCGCCTTCGTCATCAGCATCCACACATTCATTGGGAAAGCCGATATTGCCGAGATGGCCAATATCGTCCACTTCTTCACATTCCCAATGGACTTCTGCTACTTCCTTAGCCTTGGAGGTTGAGGCTTTGGAAGAATCATTCTTCTGGATGAGATCTCGAAGTTTACCCTCCTTCAGAAGCTTCTCTAAGAACAGGCGGAGTGCTCTACAATCCTCTGTCAAATGATCCCCTATCTCTGTGATATTCATAATAGAGAGTTGGGTTTCTGGTTTTCGGGTCAGAATTTAGCGGAGCTGGCCTCTTGAAAAAGGGCTGCTTCTGAAGGACTTGAAGCACTTCATTCATAGAAACGCCAAAGTCCGTGAAGGACTCTTGGGATTCATTATAAAGTGAAGGAATGGGTAGAAGAGGAGGTTGAGCATACTGGATCTGGTGGATGGGGGTGACTTGCGGAGCAGGAGTAGCGGGAGTTTGAAGAAATGAATTTTGAAGTGGGAAGGATTGATTACCTCGGTTGAAGCGATTGTTGCGGTAATTCTTACCTCTCGGAGCCGGAGGTGGGAGTTCTTGTCGGGGCTTAGAGGAAGACGGAGCCGGATAAAATTCCGCGGAGCCTTTCTGAGTGGCCTTGTTTGTCAGATTGCTCACATAGGTGGGGTTGTTGATCTCCCCTTCTATGTAGCGATTGACAATGCTGATCAGCTCCTGATAGGAGCTAGGCTCCTTGGTTGTGACTTTGAACTTCAGAGGACCCTCCTGCAGGCCAATGATCAAAGCCACCATATAGAGCTCGGGATCCATATCCCTAACTCCCAAGATCTCTTTCTGAAAACGGTCAACGAAATGCGCCGCAGTTTCGTTGTCGCCTTGCTTAATCTTAAAGAGGGTCGCAGGACCACTCTTCCTTTTCTTTGCAGTGGCAAATCTTAGAAGGAGCTCTTGCCTCAGGGCAGCAAAGCTCGAGATAGATTGACAAGGCAGCTTATAGAACCATTCCATGGCTGACCCATCGAAGGAGGTGACCATCAAGCTTGCACCTCACTCCTATCTGAAATGTTCCTGAGAGCCACAGCAGACTCGAAGGCTTGAAGATGGCACATTGGGTCGGTTTCTCCTGTATATACTGGAAGGCGAGGTTCTCTGAATCCATGAGGAATCGGATCCCGACGAATCTCATCGGTAAAGGGGGAAGGCTCCCCAAAAACAGATGGTCCTGGAGGAGGAAGAAAAGAGGCAGGAGGATCTTGAGGGTAAGCAAACCCTTCTTCAAAATTCAGGGTTTGGGCCGGAGGTCCCTGGGCTGCAGCTCAGGAAAGAATTACGACGGGCGGCGAACTCCTCATGCTGAGATCGCTGAGGAGCTGCGGGCTGGAAGACGGGGTGATCGCTCGGGTGACCGCCTGCCTTGCGGTCTGGAGTGGCGACCTGAGAGGTTTGAGGAAGGATTTTCTGGGAGATCGCGGCTAGAACCTGGTTCATAGCCTCAATCTGCTTCGCAGACTCCTGCAGAGCCCGGACGACTTCTTGCCGATCTCGAGCGGCCTCTTGCTGAGACCGCGCAATCTCCTGCTGAACAGAGGTGGCGTCCTACCTAGCTCGGGCGGCCTCACGGAGAGCTTGTTCAACACGAAGCTCGAAGCGGCGCTCAAGCGCTTCTAAAGGGTTGTGATCGGAAGGGGGAACGCTGGGAGATCGCAGGGGACGACCTCTACGGCGATCAGCCATCTTGAAAGTCTGGATTTCACATGACACTTCGGATCTGAAGGTCGCGTGTTCGTTCTGTTGGTGCCAAAAATGGTACCTCTAAAATTCACACTAACAAGGGGATGCGAGAAAACTGCGAAGTGCAGGTTACTAAGACAAGATGCTGGAAGAGAGGGAAAAACTGATCACAAAAAGGCGATCATGAAAAAATGAGACCGCTTACACAAGTTGTAAGCTGGAGCCTCGGAGCCAAAAGTCCTTTTTCAGGTACCCCTACCCCTCTATTTATAGACGAGGGGGCTGCCCAAACAGGCAGAATTGAAAAACTACGGGCTGCCTGGGGTACAGGAGAGTCGGGGCAGTGAAATGGGGTACAGATAGTAAAAATAAAGCAAAAAACCCAGACCGCATAGAATGGCGATCTCGAGTGGTTCGGTTGTTTGGAACTTTAGAAAATTAAACCAGGCTGAAGGCTGGCGATCTGGGCGATCACAAATATTGGAGACCGCTTGGAACGCCAACTTGCGCCGTAAAGACAAGATCGCGGGCTTTCCGGGCAAACAATATGTATATATATACTTAATATATATATACAAATATATATATATATACTTATATATATGTATATATATATGCATATATATATATATGTATATATATGTATATATATATGTATAAATATATATATATATATATGCTTATAATATACTTATATATATACTTATATATATACTTATATATATACTTATATATATATACATATATATACATATATATACATATATATACATATATATACATGTATATATATGTATATATGTATATATATATGTATATATATATATATGTATATATATATATTAAGTATATATATATATATACTTATATATATATGTATATATATATTTATATATATACATATATATATATATATATATATATATAAGTATATATATGTATATATATATGTATACATATATATATATAAATATATACACATATATATACTTATATATATATTTATATATATATACCTATATATATATATATTTATACATATATATATATATATACATATATATGTATCTATATCTATATACTTATATATATATAGTATAAGTATATATATAAGTATATATATATGTATATATATATGTATATATATGTATATATATATGCTTAATATATATATATATATATACATATATATATACATATATACATATATATATACTTATATATATATGTATATATATACTTATATATATATGTATATATATATACTTAATATATATATACATATATAGATACTTATATATATGTATATATATATATTTATAAATATATATATACTTAATATATATATATATAATATATATATAATATGTATATATATATAATATTTATATATATATATATGTATATATATATATAATATTTATATATATATATATATGTATATATGTATATATATGTATATATAAGTATATATGTATATATATATATGTATAAATATATATATCCTTATAATATACTTATATATATATACTTGTATATATATATATATACTAATATATATATACTTATATATATACGTATATATATATATACTGATATATATATACATATATATACATATATATATATATATTTATATATATACATATATATATGTATATATATATATATTAAGAATATATACATATTCTTAAGTATATATATACGTATATATATATTTATATATATATATACATATTGAAATATCTAGTTGCCTACCTAAATCACCTAGAGGGGGGTGAATAGGTGATAATTGCGTCTTTTGCGGAAATAAAATCTTGATGATAAAGAACACAGATAAAGCAAAACACAATCACAGACGAAGCAAGAAATTTATAGTGGTTCCCCGTTCTTGGGTACTCCACTTGCCGGCCTCGCCAATCTAGCACCACCGCTAGAATTGACTACTTCACTAAATCTCGGATCAAGAACGACCCTACAGTCTCGGAGTCAAACTCCTACAAACTCAGAGAGAACCTCTCTTACAACTCGGAGAAAACTTCTCCTACAACTCGGAGAACAACCTCTCCTACAACTCGGAGATAACAACTCCTACAATAGATTGAAAAGGGTTTGAACAAAACTAAACCAGATCTGAATAACAGAAGCGTTTTCTTCCTTCTTCTTGAATGGCTTTTGAGAACGATGAGGAAGAACAACGATCCTTCGAATCTGTCTTTGGCAATCCGAAACGATCCAATAGAGATTGTAGAACCTGAGTATGGATCAATCGAACCCTTCTTGAAAGAAATCGACAACTCCAATGAGAAGAACGATCTCCAATCGTAGGCGACGGCGAGCGGCGCTTTTCACGTCCTTTTTGATCGGGAGAAAGATTAGGAAAGGAATAATTCTGTTTCAAATCTTAAGAGAGAGGGCCTTTATAGGAGAAGATCTAAATAGAATAATTAAGCCTTAAGCTAGAAAAGGAGTCTCGTCAAACAGACGGAAAACAGAAGTCGGCAAAAAAAAATAGATTGAAGGAACGAGAAACAGATTTCTCGAGAGAAAGAAGACTTCTCGAGAAATCACGGCTGGATCTCGGAAAAAGGCTTTCAAACAAATTGACAGAGCTTCGCGAGAAAGAAAAGAGGATTTCTCGAGAACAAGGATCTTCTCGAGAAATAAGATAAAATAAACTTTTCGGAAGAAACAAGAACTTCTCGAGAAATCGAATCAACTTCTCGAGAGGAAAGATTTTCTCGGAAAATATCAGCAAAGAAGGCTTCTCGAGAAAATCAAAGGATTTTCCGAGAGCACTACAGACTTCTCGAGAAATAAAGATAGCTTCTCGAGAAATTTGGATTTCCTTCGAAGACTTAAGCTGAAAAGAACTTCTCGAGAAAATCAAAGGGGTTTTTCGAGAGCTCTTCATATTTCTCGAGAAAAACACTTAGCTTCTCGAGAAATACACTTAGAAGAAATTCTTTAAACTTTTCTCTGAGAATAGCTACACCTCCAAGACCTTAGCTTCATTTGTCTTGAGCATGAAGTGCATCCCAATAGAGAGATCACATATGAGTCAACACCATATCTCATACAATGAGGAATTACATTGTAAGAGACTGTGCTCATTGACCCACTGTGACCTGACATTGGTTTACACTTAGCAATGTGAACCTGCAAGACAAAACTAGAGAAACATATCAAATACATAAGCAATTCAATCTTGGTTCATAGTTGACTTTCTACAAATCAAGGTTATTGTGGATACAATACCCAACAATCTCCCCCTATTTGTAGAAGTCAGAACCCTTCTTACCAATATGAATTGCAACAAAATAATACACAACATGATATACAAGGAATTAAATAGAGACAGATAGGAAAGAGCATCAAAAACTAAATCTATATAAGAAATATAATTATCACATCAAAATCAAAACTATATATAGATTTCAGATTGTCTTATGATTTAATGTTCACATAAGCATATGACAATAGAATTTGATGATCTTCAACCTCTGGCATTGTCTCTTCTTTTCTGTTCCTGTCTTTTGAAGTATGCAAAAGGTTTAGGATGGTACTTTGGAGGAGCTGGAGGAGCTGTAGGATCATTGTACTTATATGTCCTGTAATGTAATCTCCTTTTGGTCTTGCTGGTTTGATAAAGTTTCCATTCAGAATTGCTGAAATAGTCTTGAACTTGCATTCCACCTTCTTCAACTAATCTGAGTGAATCAAGAATGATAGCCTTTGAAATAGGACTCCAAATCTCTGGATAATTCACAGGATCAGTAGCAGCAGCTTTGCCAGAGCCTGCTGAACTAGATTCAGGAACTGATCTCTTAGCAGAAGGTCCTTCACCATATTTTCTTTTTCTTGTACCTTGCTTAGAAGAAGCAACTTCTACATCAGAAGACACATCTTGTCTTGGAGAGAACTGAGGAGCCTCATGCTGAGGAGGGGGAACAGCAGGGTCAATGCCCAAATCTGGAAAGATCTCACTGTGGAGCCAAGCAGTAGACCTTTGAGTGAAATCTTTGACATCAGCTACCTGCTTCTGGACTCCCTGAGACAGTTGATCAAACTTCTCACTCATGTGATTATGAAATGCAAACAAATTCTCATCAATAGAACCTATCAACTTGTCCTCCCCCTTTCTGACTTCTACAGGAAGAGTTTGGAGAACAGATTCTTTGAACAACCCTACTTCATCAACAATTTTGAAATAGTGTTCATCAGCCTTATTATACATAGATTCTTGAGTCTTTCTGACCTCAATAATCTGCTCTAACACTTTACCAACACCCTCAATGGTGTGATCAATAGCTTTGCCACCCTGAATGACAATCCTCTTGAGTTCTTCTGAACTATCTTGGAAGGCTTTCAGCTTTCTATCCATAGCTTTCTCTATATCTGATATCCTGGCATGCACTTCCTTGAAAGATAAATCTATCTTGGCACTCTGCCTTTGGAGTAACATTTCAATTTGACCAATCAAGCTAGATTCAGAAAAGAGAGGACTAGGAATAGGGGTTGGCTGGACTGGTTCAGGAATTTCTTCAAGAACAACTGTACTTTTCTCTGGAAGAAAAGACAGATTCACAGTCTCATCTACTTGAACTACAGGCTGTTCCTGTACTTCTGCATTCATTTCCATATAGGACTCTTGCTCCCCCTCAGTATTTGCTGGGGGAGAAGGAATATTGTGAACAGAAACATCATCATCATCATGATGGAATTCATAATCTGCACCTGAAGCTGCATTGTGATCACTGGAGTTCTGCTCATCATCAACTACAGTGTTCACATCAGGAGGAGGAATCTCTGATCCTGGAGGAACCTGATCTGATGGAATATTTTTTGATGAAAGAGGAGGAACTAAATCTGCTGCTGGAGGGACATGCTGCTGACCTGGAGATGGAAGATGACTTGGAGATGGAGGAGCTAGATGCTGTGCTGAAGAGTTTGGAGGAGGAGCTGAATGCACATCCTGTTGACCAGAAGGCTCCCCCTGGGAATGACCACCTCCTGAAGGCTTGGTTATCCTGATGTTCCACCTTTTTAGAGTGAACACATCCAACCTTTTCAAGTGATGAATGATAGCCCCTTTGGACATATCAAAAACTTGAGAATCAACCTGATTCAGATAGAGAGTTATAATCCTTGCAAAATTAGGACTTGAAATGCTCTCTTTGATCTTATTGAACATTATATCTGCCCAGCTGCATTTCTTCCCACAGATTACTGCTGTAACTAAACTGAACACATCTACTGAGACATATCCCAGGCTTCCAGTATTTCCCAGCAGCACCTTGGAGATAATGTCCACTAGAAGTTTCCCGACATCATTCATCTGCTGTCTACGAATTGTCTTGGCTGAAGTCAAACCTACATAGCTCACTGCTCTTACCCAATCATTATCATCCAGAGAATCTTCTTCCTCTACTAACGGCAACTTCAGATGTTTGGAAATAGACTTAGGAGTGATCTTGATTTTGGAATTCCCAATAGTAGATTTCATCTTCAATCCAGTTTTATGAACCTTAACATTAATGAAGAAATCCTCCACCTCTTTAAACAGAACTTTGCATGGCTGCTCTAGAACAAAAGATAAGCCGGCGGCTTCAAGAAGATAAAACAGGTTCTGGAAATCATCTGAGATGGTAACTAGGCCTTCTCGCACTAGCTCGCTTCCCACACCGACCTTGGACTTGGAATGCGGCCCCATGATCGATTGGATTTTAAGAAACGAAAGTGAGAGAGAAAGAAATCGTGAGACAGTCGACTGGATTTTGCGTGAGAGGAAGATGAAGCGTCGGCTTTTCCGAGAAGAAGAAGAAGAAACTCGCGTGAAAATTAATTTGTTTCGATTGTCTATTTATAGTTTGGTTTGATGTGACAATTATTTGAGATTTATTTATAGATAAAGAAAATAAAAACGCGCATACCTGACCTTTCGTATCTCGGAAAAATAAAGACTAGAATTCTGAAAATTGAACGCAATTTCTCGAGAGATATACTGATTTCTCGAGAAGTGCAGGTACATATTGCGAGAAGTCTTTCATTTCTCGAAAAAGTCTATGTCATTTCTCGAGAAATCCTGGAAAGACTTAGAAATTTTCTACCTCTTTCTTTCTGAAGGACAGATTCCTGCTTTCCATAGATATATAACTTTTAGAAACTTCATTTTTCTTCTTGCTTTAAGCATTACTCTAAGTTGAGCATTCCAAGTTCCGTCTTGAAGAAAGAGAACTTAGTCTCATCCAGCGGCTTCGTGAATATATCTGCAACTTGCTTATCCGTGGGGACATAACTCAGATTGATGTCACCTTTCTCCACATGCTCCCGGATAAAGTGATATCGTAGCTCGATGTGCTTTGTCCGACTGTGAGAGACTGGATTATTTGCGATAGCAATTGCACTGGAAGAGTCGCAAAACATTGGAATATTCTTGATCTTCATATTGTAGTCTTGAAGTTGATTCCTTATCCATAGAAGTTGTGCGCAACAGCTGCCTGCAGAAATATATTCTGACTCGGCGGTTGAAATTGCAACACAATTCTGCTTCTTGCTACTCCAGGAAATAAGTCGTCTTCCGAGAAATTGGCATGTTCCGGAAGTGCTTTTCCTGTCATCTCTGCTACCTGCAAAATCTGCATCTGAATAGCCAATTAGTTCGTTATCATTACTTCTTGGGTACCATAAGCCAAGATTTGGTGTGCCCTTAAGATATCTCAAAATTCGCTTTGCAGCTGTATAGTGAGATTCCTTAGAGTTCACCTGATATCTAGCACATACACATGTGGAAAACATTATGTCAGGTCTACTGGCAGTAAGGTAGAGCAAAGAGCCAATTATGCTTCTGTATTTAGTTTCATCAAAAGGTTTCCCTTTCTCGTCCTTGTTCAGAGACATAGCTGAGCTCATTGGAGTCCTCATAGAGGTTGCATTCTCCATTCCAAATTTCTTAATCAACTCCTTGGTGAACTTCGTCTGAGAGATGAAAATTCCATCTTCAGATTGTTTCACTTGAAGTCCTAAGAAATACTTCAGCTCACCCATACTGCTCATTTCAAACTTCCCCTGCATAAGTTTTGAAAACTTCTTGCAAAGGTTGTCATCGGTTGAGCCAAAAATAATGTCATCAACATAGATTTGCACTAGCAAAATCTTACCTTTTACTTCCCTAAGAAATAATGTCTTATCTATCTTTCCTCTTGTGAACTTGTTCTCAAGAAGGAAGTTAGACAGCGTCTCATACCAAGCTCGAGGAGCTTGTTTTAAACCATATAAAGCTTTTTGTAATAAATAAACATGATTGGGATGATCAGGATTAACAAAACCTGGGGGTTGTTCAACGTATACTTCCTCTTTAATGTCTCCATTTAGGAAAGCGGACTTGACATCCATTTGATATACGGTGAAACCCTTGAATGCAGCAAAGGCTAGAAATAGCCTAATCGCTTCGAGTCTTGCTACCGGTGCATATGTTTGATCGAAGTCGATTCCTTCTTCTTGTCTGTAGCCTTTAGCTACAAGTCTTGCTTTATTCTTGATGATTGTTCCATCTTCATCCAACTTGTTTCTGTACACCCACTTTGTTCCAATTACGTTCTTATCCTTAGGCTTTGGAACAAGTGTCCAGACTTTGCAACGCTTGAATTGGTTTAATTCTTCTTCCATTGCAATAATCCAGTGTGGGTCTACATTTGCTTCTTGAAATTTCTTTGGTTCTACCTGTGAAAGAAAGCTCAAATGCAAATTTTCGTTAGTAGTACCTCTTCTTGTTCTAATGCCTTCATGAGGATCTCCTATGATTTGATTAATAGGGTGATCCCTCATGTGTCTGAATTCAAGATTCCTCGCATCGCTTGGAACAACGGGAACTACTTCTTCTTCAACTGGAACAAATTCTTCCACTGGAGTTGGCTCTTCATCAAGGTGAATTTCCTCTTCAGTTGAGGTTAGGGGGGGAATCTTGACAAAGGTTTGAGCGTCGTCTTTAACTGGCTTATGCAAGAGTGTATCCTGCAACTTTGAACCTGCAACTTCAATAGAAGAACTAGAAGAGCTGCTTTGAAGCATGCTCGTCTCATCAAATACAACATTAATAGACTCTTCTACAACCAGAGTTTTCTTATTAAAAATACGATAAGCTTTACTATGGCTGCTATAGCCTACGAAAATACCTTCGAAGCTCTTTTCGCTAAACTTAGTCTTGTAATGCTTTCCATTGTTAAGTACAAAGCACTTACTGCCAAAAATTCTGAAATAAGAAATGGTTGGTTTCTTGCCCTTTAAAAGTTCATAAGGAGTCTTTTCATGGTTCTTATTTATGAGTGCTCTGTTTTGCACGTGGCAAGCAGTGTTGACAGCTTCAGCCCAGAAATATTCTGGTAAAGACGAATCACTCAACATAGTTCTGCAAGCCTCAATGAGTGTTCTGTTCTTTCTCTCGGCTACTCCATTTTGTTGTGGAGTCCGGGGAGAGGAAAACTCATGAAAGATACCAAGGTTTTCACAAAAGTCTGTCATTGCTCCAGATTCAAATTCTGTTCCGTGATCACTTCTGATTTTGACCACTGAACAGTTAAATTCATTCTGGGTTTGCTTAACAAATCTTGTGAAAGTGTCGAAAGTATCTGACTTGTGTTTTAGAAAGAATACCCATGCAAAACGTGAGTAATCATCCACAACAACCAATGTAAAAGACTTACCTCCTAAGCTTCTAATTTGCAACGGACCAAACAAGTCCATATGAAGCAGATATAGACACCTGTTAGAATCTTTGCCAATGATGCTCTTGAAGGTAGCTCTTGTTTGCTTGCCTTTTATGCATGCATGACAAGGTCTATCTTTAACGCACTTAACATTTGGCGCATTGCGCACTAAGTTTTGCGAAAATAGTTTATTAATAGTTTTAAAATTTATATGTGCTAGTGTCTTGTGCCATTGATCGACAAGAGATGCACTATCTTTGGCTAATAAACACACTGGTGTAGAAGAAGATAAACAAAGAAAGTTTAAGCAAAAGATATTCTTACAGCGAGTCCCTGATAAAATCGTTTCAGAATTCTCTGCCGACTTTATCAGACACTTATCTTTACGAAAATCGACTATGTATCCTTTATCACAGAGTTGGCTTATACTTATCAGATTATGTTCTAATCCTTCCACATAAGCCACATCGGAAAAAGATACATTTCCATTAGAAATCATACCATAGCCTTTAGTTATTCCTCTGTCTGAACCGCCAAAAATAACTTTTGGACCGTTTGCAACTGGAATGAAGTTTTGCAAAAGGCTTCTTGTCCCGGTCATATGCCGAGAGCATCCACTGTCCAAGTACCAGATAGGATTTTTACTGGCCTTTGGACATACCTGCAAAAACAAATCATTTCGCCTTAGGAGCCCAAACAAATTTGGGTCCTTGGTCCCGTGTCAGTTGAGCACCACGATGAATGTTAACATTGCGAGTGGTCTGCCTTGCAACGTTCACTTGTGGTCTCCTAGTATACGTTGTATTAAACCAACAATCAACGGCAAAGTGACCAATTTTACCGCAGCACCAACAGTCGAATCGGTTGTACCTTCTCTTTACACTCTCCTGCTTAACTTTTTGAACGTTAGTTCTTGCAGGAGCAGCCCTTTTTGATGAGGATGCCTCATGGGGGCAACACACACAAGGTGGTATTGCCTTTTTCGGCTTTGGTGCAACAGCATTCACTTTTGGTGCTTTCTTAGCACTCGGACCATGAACAAATGGACCGTACCCTTTCCGATTAATCTCTTGATAGGGTGCTTGAAAAGCACTATCACCAAAGTTTCGGGGAGGAGCCCATTCCTTATGATCATTCACAGATGAAAAAGGAATTGGTCGTGTGAAATGACCATAGGAACTCTCCAAATCATAAGCATTCGTAGGAAATATGACTCTATTGAATGCTACAGGCTCTTGATGAGCTTTCCCTTTTTCTTTGGTAGTAGCTTTCTTAGCAACCAGATCATTCTTCTTAGCAATTGTATTTTTTGAAGAATTGCTAGTTCTAGCTTCATGTCCAATACCGCTTCCTTTAGCGTTAGTGGTAAAAGTACCAATAATCGGCAGAACAGTTTTAGGTTGAGAGAATGTTTCAACCAACTTCTTCTCAACCGCAAGCTGTTCTTCCAAGACTTTTATCGAATTGTCTCTCAAGGCAAGAGTCTCTTCCGAGCTTTTGATCTTGTCTTTCAAGGCTTGGACTTCCTCTTTGAGAGAAGAAAGTTCTTCAACTTCTTTTCTCAAGTTAGATTCCACCTCCTTGAGAGCCATGATCTCCTTACCCTGAGTTTTGACAACCTTTCGGCACTTGTCAAAGCTTTGGAGCATTTTGGTGTATTGAGACATGAGCTCAGATTCATCGTCTGAGAGGTTATCCTTTTGTTCAGCCGAAGCATAATCAGAATCAGATAGGATAGTGTGATCATTTACATTTCCGGTGTACGGGGGTGCTTCTTCATCATCAGACATAGCCATCAGACCGAAGTAAGCTTCTTCTTCATCACTTGACTCATCGGAGTCACTGTCGTTCAGAGTTTTGGCTTTCTTAGCGACGAAGCTTCTATCTGATTTCTTCTTTCCATGAGTGGATTTCTTGTCTTCTTTTCTTCCACCTTCTTTCTTCTTATAGGGACACTCAGCAATCATGTGCCCTGGCTTATTACAACAGTAGCAAATAATGTCAGAAGAAATATGTTTGTTCTGTTTGGATTTATACCTGTCATTATTGCTTGAGCCCTTCCTGTGATATTCGCCATCACGACGAGAATATTTATGATCCGAGGAAGACGGCTTGTTGTTCATGTGCCTCCGCTTGTTCAGCAGTTTCTTAAACTGACGGGAGATTAAAGAGAACTCCCCATCAGACAGTTCGGAACAGGAGGAGCTGGCTTCCGATTCTTCTTCAATATCAGATTCCTTTTCTCTGATCGGTATCACTGCTTTGCTCTTCTTTGAATTCTCTGCCTTCAAAGCTAAGGTTCTTTCTTTGCTTGAAGCTCGATTTACATCCTCTTCAGACTTTCGGATGTTCATTTGTAATTCATGAGACAACAGCTTCCCGAATAGATTTTGAGGTTCTAGACTTGGCAGCTTTCCAAACTCTCTAATAGCAACAATTTTGCTATCCCAGTCTTTCGTTAGGGAGCGCAAGAATTTGTCATTTAGTTCACCGTTTGTGAACTCCCTGTCGTAGTTCCTCAAACCATTGACTATCTTGAAGAATCTTTCGTACGCATCAGCAATGCACTCCTTCTTATTCTGCTTGAACGCCTCGTACTCTTGATTAAGTAGAGACCTTCTATCTTCTCTTACCTCGTCAGTACCTTCCATTAGAACGATTAAGGATGTCCACATTTCTTTGGCTGATTTGCAGTGGATTAAGTTTTGCAACATGGAATCGTCCACTGCACTTGCAATTATGTTTTTAGCCTTCTTGTCAAGAGCAACAAGAGCTATCTCATCCTTAGTCAAATCCATCATTTTCTTAGGTATCTGAACAGTAGGATTTGTTGACGAAGCAGTCATTGGCACATGGGGACCTTCTTCCACGACTTGAAAGATTCTGGGATCTGCAGCTTCCATATAAAAACGGACTCTTTCCTTCCACATAGGAAAGTTGGCCTTAGTGCAGATGGGCAATTTCAGAGAGGATTCCTTGACTCTATCCATGGCTTGCTAGCAACTAGAAGGATGGATCCTGTTCAAGGTGTTAACCTAGCAACGAACAACCTCCCTCTGATACCAATTGAAATATCTAGTTGCCTACCTAAATCACCTAGAGGGGGGTGAATAGGTGATAATTGCGTCTTTTGCGGAAATAAAATCTTGATGATAAAGAACACAGATAAAGCAAAACACAATCACAGACGAAGCAAGAAATTTATAGTGGTTCCCCGTTCTTGGGTACTCCACTTGCCGGCCTCGCCAATCTAGCACCACCGCTAGAATTGACTACTTCACTAAATCTCGGATCAAGAACGACCCTACAGTCTCGGAGTCAAACTCCTACAAACTCAGAGAGAACCTCTCTTACAACTCGGAGAAAACTTCTCCTACAACTCGGAGAACAACCTCTCCTACAACTCGGAGATAACAACTCCTACAATAGATTGAAAAGGGTTTGAACAAAACTAAACCAGATCTGAATAACAGAAGCGTTTTCTTCCTTCTTCTTGAATGGCTTTTGAGAATGATGAGGAAGAACAACGATCCTTCGAATCTGTCTTTGGCAATCCGAAACGATCCAATAGAGATTGTAGAACCTGAGTATGGATCAATCGAACCCTTCTTAAAAGAAATCGACAACTCCAATGAGAAGAACGATCTCCAATCGTAGGCGACGGCGAGCGGCGCTTTTCACGTCCTTTTTGATCGGGAGAAAGATTAGGAAAGGAATAATTCTGTTTCAAATCTTAAGAGAGAGGGCCTTTTATAGGAGAAGATCTAAATAGAATAATTAAGCCTTAAGCTAGAAAAGGAGTCTCGTCAAACAGACGGAAAACAGAAGTCGGCAAAAAAAAATAGATTGAAGGAACGAGAAACAGATTTCTCGAGAGAAAGAAGACTTCTCGAGAAATCACGGCTGGATCTCGGAAAAAGGCTTTCAAACAAATTAACAGAGCTTCGCGAGAAAGAAAAGAGGATTTCTCGAGAACAAGGATCTTCTCGAGAAATAAGATAAAATAAACTTTTCGGAAGAAACAAGAACTTCTCGAGAAATCGAATCAACTTCTCGAGAGGAAAGATTTTCTCGGAAAATATCAGCAAAGAAGGCTTCTCGAGAAAATCAAAGGATTTTCCGAGAGCACTACAGACTTCTCGAGAAATAAAGATAGCTTCTCGAGAAATTTGGATTTCCTTCGAAGACTTAAGCTGAAAAGAACTTCTCGAGAAAATCAAAGGGGTTTTTCGAGAGCTCTTCATATTTCTCGAGAAAAACACTTAGCTTCTCGAGAAATACACTTAGAAGAAATTCTTTAAACTTTTCTCTGAGAATAGCTACACCTCCAAGACCTTAGCTTCCTTTGTCTTGAGCATGAAGTGCATCCCAATAGAGAGATCACATATGAGTCAACACCATATCTCATACAATGAGGAATTACATTGTAAGAGACTGTGCTCATTGACCCACTGTGACCTGACATTGGTTTACACTTAGCAATGTGAACCTGCAAGACAAAACTAGAGAAACATATCAAATACATAAGCAATTCAATCTTGGTTCATAGTTGACTTTCTACAAATCAAGGTTATTGTGGATACAATACCCAACACATATATATATATAAGTATATATATATGTGTATATATATATTTTGTATATATATATATATATATAAGTATATATATATACATATATATATATATATATATTTATATATATATAAGTATATATATATATGTATATATATATTAAGTATATATATATACATATATATATACTTAATATATATATACATATATACATATATATATGTATATATATGTATATATATAAATAAATATATATATATGTATATATATACTTATATATATGTGTATATATATA
>JAWHQI010002803.1:0-24643 GCA_033032865.1 Dactylorhiza incarnata
CCAAAGAATGGCTCTCCGCGTAGAGCTAAATGACTCTCCCCGGAGAGCCATTCGGCTCTCCTAGGAGAGCCACTGGCTCTCAGCGGAGATCCACATGGCTTTCCGCTGAGATCCACTGGCTCTCCGAGGAGAGCCGAATTGCTCTCTGCGGAGAGCCGGAGAGCCGTTTGGCTCTCCGCGGAGAGCGGTTTGGCTCTCCGCGGAGAGCCGTTTGGCTCTCCGCGGAGAGCCGTTTGCTCTCCGCGGAGAGCCCAAATTGGATCTCAAGGTTTGTTCATTCTTTTTTGACAATCCTTGGAAATAAATTATAATTAGCATATAATTTGGAAGGTGAGGTAGGAATTTTATTAGGCAAGCTACTATAACCAATTATAGTTACTCAAAATCGGATCCTAGTATTATGGCTACTAATCTAAATTTTGGCTTTGGGTGACTAGATTATTTGACTATTTGTCTTTATCGGCAATGAATGGTATTGACATTGTGCTGCGGGACATTGCGAAAACACAACGATCAGTAGAGACCCTCGTTCATCGCTGCCCTGAAATTCTACCCGAATCGATTCCGACGCAAACGCCTTCATTCTATTTGTCAGCCTTCGACCGCCCCACTACTGAGTCGTGCATTTGTGGGAAGCAATCAGGCACGTTGAACAAAATTCAGGAGGATTGGATCAAGATCCAAGTGAAAATGATGGAGGATGGCATTCGCCCCCCCCCCCCCCCCATTCGAATCGATCCGCCCGTGCCACTGCGGAACAAGCGACCTGACCTGAATGCGTATCTTTTGAAACTGTTGTTCGTGATCGATCTGGAACGGCAGTACGACGTCAATGTGACAGCGGGTGCATGCCCATCTTACAACAAAGTCGGCTTTCTTTCCCGCAAGAAATTAAGTGCCCCGCGAGTTGTCGATTGCATCGACACCACTGCATTCTCTATCAGTGCTAGATACATGTGCAAGAAGTCGAACACCTCCGGCGGCTGTGGTGCCACGTTCCATGTCATGGACGAGGCCAAAAACGAGAAGTTGATCCCGGCACCCATCATCCTTAACTATCCTGTGCATCTTTTCGAACAGAGCGCACACGACGTTGGTCTTGTTCAAATGGCATACGACTTGTACACGTCCCGTTCCGGCATTGCTGATGCAGCCAAGGTGATTCATTGTGCCCGAACGACTCGATACATGCGTCAAGCCGCACTATATCGTGGTCACGTGTCGTGGTATTTAGATATGCGCTTATGGGATGCAGCACTTGGGCAAACGTCATGGCAGAAGGATCCGGCAGTGTTCCCTGATTTCCCATCATTTTTTCAGCATTGTAACGGGTACAATGGCACTCTTGGTCCAGTGGAATCAACGCTATCACGCCTAATCAATGACTGCATTGCTCGCCAACTTTCGTTCTTCAACCGAATGGAAGGCGCCATAACCGGGACTCATCTCTCAGCTGACCATCATCACAACGTGCCGGGACGCATGAAATTGACGGACGAGTTCAATGGCAGGAAATTTTCCCCTGTTGAAGTATTGCACTCCGTCATGAACGAGCGCCAACAAATTCTCTCCCATCAATTCACATCGACTACGGGCAATGCAGAGCGTCGATTTGTTGGTCGGAGTTTGCAGAACCGGTACAATGCTTACAGTATTGATACTTCTCTGCTCATCATGTACCTTGACAAGTGCTGCGATGACCGAGAATGGCTACAAGATTTCGACAACATCATTGTTCTCCTAGACAATCATCACCTGATCACGAGGTATAGGGACAATTCGAACGGCACGGATCGAGCTCGGCAGGAACTATTTATGGCTGGCGTGGCCGAAATCATTGTTGGCAATGGACATGCTTCAATGCGGGAAGGCTCCATCATTGAGGCTGAACTTGATGCATTGTTGGATCGAATTAAAAACTGGGAAAACGAGAATGATGTGCCACCGTCGAAGCGCATTGTGACGACCAAACTTCTATCTTGCCACGAGACGCAGAAAAAGCACATCAGAAATTGCTTAACACCGCCTGTAGAGGCGTCAAACACCGTCGTAGATCGCTTCTTTCGTTCGACTCTACGTCGTGGATCGGGGAAGAACGAAAACTTATGGCGTCAAGGACGAGCCATTTTCCCGGAGACTATGTCCCTGGATGGAGGGATCTTGCTGCTCCATGCCGTGGTCGCTCAAATCAACTTTCGCGGCGAACTCCAATTTGATCCTCGCTGGGCATATTTGCCAATCTCGGGTATGCATATCATTCTCACTCAATATCTCGCAGCTCTTTCGACCGATGGCATAACTCCCTCACAACGTCTCTGTCGACAATATTTCATATGTTGCCTCTCTCGATTGAGGATTGCGACGGCGAGTTTGGATTAACGGCGGCATTTGGACAATCCCTTCCTCAACTTCCAGAAATTCCAGCAGGGCAGCTAGAATCCATTGGAATGATTGCCGAATTAATAGCTGATAATGCAATTTGGTCGAGCCACACGTTCGATGCGATTGTGAATGATGCACTTGAGGTTGCCGCAACTCTGCTGTGGAGAGGACTCCGAACGATGATCATCACTGCGTTGGAGAAGACGAAGCACTACCGCTAAACCATACTGATCTGAACCAGACCGAAGTCATCGATATAAGCAACACGCCCCATTCTATTCAGTCCAGTCGCAAGCGTAGAAAACCCGGACCAACATCGCATGGGCAAAGCTCTTCATCAAATCACCATAAAAAATCTCGCAGCCTCAACGCATTGGGCAATGAACGTCAATCGGCATTAGAAGGCCTTAATCTCTGGGAAAAAGTGATGAGCACTTCACCAATGATCAACCCCTTCGAACGGCGCTTACTCAGAATGGTGGCTCTCAAATTTCTTCAACCCGATGAACTGCTTGATCTGAAAGATTTTCCCATTGAATCCTTGCATATTCCACAATTGCATCGAATTTGGTCTGTTCTTGTCTCGGCTTTACATAGCACCAATTACGCTTTCAAACGGTTCATTCGGCCAAAATCAGAACAGGTTCTTAAACAGCACTTGGGGATATGGTTGCCCAGTCTCGTTTCAGATTGCTCATTCAACGAGCAGCGCCCAAATGCAGCATCATTACTGCACTAAATCTAGCCGCGTCATTGATTGCTCCAACGCAGGCGGGCCGTGATGATAGTTTCATCCAATTAGAAGAGACTGTCACCACAACAGTAACTCGAAGCGTCACTTTTACCACCTGCGCCCCAAGTCACAGTTCAAGTCAGCCCCTTGCAACAGATCTGCAATCGTCCCCACCCGATCTAGTAATTGAAGGATCAGCGGACGATATCATTGATCGACTTGTTCAAAACGAGATTGATGCTGGGCATGCCGGCAACATTCACTGGACCAAAGTGGTCGCCCCCAGCTTACGCCCGCCGCATTGCTGCACGTCGTGAGGATTGGTTCAGATGACCCACAAGGAGATTCAAAATCGTTGGGATTATCTTAGACGTCTCAAAGGAAAAGGACATCAAACAGTTTGCAGTCGCATACCGAAGCGCAAAAGGAGCTCGGTGATCAAGACGCCATCTACATTCAACCATCGCCGGTTGTTATACATTCATTGCCCGCCGAAACTCCGTCCACAAATAATTCAACTCAACCAGCGTCTTCTGCAGTCATCACGACGACGGAGGAACCTAATGCGGGCATCTCGTCCGCTGTCAGCGAGATTGGTTCTCGTCCGCCATTCATGGTCAATCAACAATTGCCGACTTTCAATCAGATAATGGAGGCCATCGTTCCCTCCCCAGCTATAGGAGAGCCGTTCTCCCAATCGGAGAAGGAGCTGCTCAATTACTTGCTAACTAGTCCAGCAGAGCGCTCACATGTGAAATCGTCGACTGGTGATCAAATGTCTTGGAAGAGCCTAGCCAAGCGTTTCTTGTACTGGGGCGAGTCGCACGGGTGTTGGGGATGAACCAATTTCGGGTTAGATCCGATGTGCAGCTCAAGCAAAAGGTTAAGGATATTAACAAAAAAAAGAGCTTGCAACAGTCTGTGTGAAACCCTAAAAGGTATGCTTTTTATATGTATTATAGTACAAAAAATGATTTGGAGATAACACAATAATTTGCACTTAATATTCCATGATACAATTGTACCTCATTTAGGCCATTACCCAATTGGATCTCCATGGAGATCCAATTGGATCTAAACGGAGAGCCAAATGGCTCTCCATGGAGAGCCAATTGGATCTAAACGGAGAGCCAAATGGCTCTCCATGGAGAGCCAATTGGATCTAAACGGAGAGCCAAATGGCACTCCATGGAGAGCCAAATGGCTCTCCACGGAGAGCCAATTGGATCTCAACAGAGATCCAAATGGCTCTCCCCGGAGAGCCATGTGGCTCTCCGCGGAGAGCCATGTGGCTCTCCGCGGAGAGCTACATAGCTCTCCGCGGAGAGCTACATAGCTCTCCGCGGAGAGCCGTTTGGACATGGCTCTCCGCGGAGAGCCAAGTAGCTCCCCTCGGAGAGCCATTTGCTTCCTCTCTTTCTCCCTCCAATTTATTCTTCTTGTCCCTCTATTGTAACATCTGTTTATAAATTTTGCAGATAAATGGGGCAGAAAAAGATCTATTTTTTGAGCTCGAGTTGCTATTTAAACTCATTTGTTGGCCTAACTTCAGCAATACTAGAATGATTGGAGGAGGATCAGAAGAAGATGCTGATGGATGCCAACATCTGGCATATCTTCCATGCACCGAAGGTACCGCAGAACACTCCCCTTCTTTACGGTCTACTAAACTTGTATGATATAGAGAAGGATGTCTTCGTCATTGGATCGAGGGAGCTAACATTCTCCCCCAATGACGTGGCATTGATATTGGGTCTGCCGAACCATGGGGAGGAAGTCACCCTGACTACCAAGCCATTTGGACCGCTAACGAAGTCCGATTTGAAGACAGAACTTCAATCGATGGAGAAAGGGTCGTCCCCTGTGACGATGAAGATATTGATTTTGCACCTTCTGTGCAATTTCTTCTTCCCTCGAGCGCGGAGAGGATGCCAATGTTCTTCGAGGAGGTCTCCAGCTTGGAGAAATTTCAAAAGTTCAATTGGCCAGAAGCGATCTATACTTTCGTTATGAGGTCGTTCAGGTCGATGGTGGAGAAGCTGCCACCTGTTTCAGAAGAAGGCCAACTGCAACATTGGCCAGAGTCTTCAATGGGATACATCTATGGATGCACCCATGTTCTCGTTGTAAGTATCTATATTTCTAATTCCTAAAATGAAATTTGTTTAATATGTTCTAAACTATTGCAATGTTTGATATAGATTTGGTTCCTCGAGCACACCACGACTTACGCTCCGCACTATCCGTCATTGAGGCCACGAATATTAAGATGGTCGGAGAAGGTCTCATTTTCAATGAAAGATATGGGGACTGTTGCAAAACTCTTGGATGAGCAGGTAAATAATTTAGTTTATTCGGTTAACAACCACTTTTGAACTATCGAATACAATAATTGTATTTCTTCTTTTTAGGTGTTGGAAGTACTAGATGAAATATCACCGGCAGAGAAGTTGTTATGTTCAGACGTGACAACACAGTGGACACCACCACCTCCCACATCTAAGAGAAAACCAATAGTCTCGCCATCTAGGGTAGTAAAAAAATGAAGTTTGCACCACCACCTCCCACATCATTACCACCTCCCTCATCATCATCACCTCCCCATCACCCAGCACATCATCACCTCCCCCACCACCTAGCACACCATCTATCCCTCCTGTACAGTTTTGGATTGATTTCCAGCATAGGATGTTAGATCAATTTGCATTATTAGATAGCAAGATAGATAGTTCTGTAGATAGATTAGACAAAAAATAGATAGAGTACATAGTGATTTAATTAGTTTTAGTCACAGTGTAGGTGAACGTCTTGATTCCATGAGTGCCGATATAGACACACTCATTCATCATTCCTCGCCATCATCTAGCCGAGTATCTCTAGATCCCCCACCACCAAAACGCTACCACCCTCACTACCCCCCTCACGATACTTCCATTACTCATATTAGAGACTCCCCATTAGGTGAAACAGACATTAAAACTACAAAGGCGGATGAATTTGATGTCTACCCCCGTTGACTATCCGGGGAGACTGCTAATAGCTGAAGAAGATAGAGATATCATCCATCGACGTATGAGCGCCATACCATCGAGGTGCCCTTTGACATTATACACTTTTATATTTTCAAAATTTTGATCTATGCACATTGATATTGACGATGGCTTTCTAATGTTTCAGGAACGACCAAGCATTCAATAAATGGAATATAGTCGGATTTCGAGATGGCATGGATGCTCTTCTGACGGACAAATACGTTGAAGATTGTCACATTGATGCCTACGCAAAGATCTTGACTTTGCGTAGAGATCGGGATAAAGAAACGTATCATCCGTTTATGTATATCAGTCCTAACTTTTGGTATGATCTCCCTATCTGTGCTTTGTACATTAATAATTCTGTTTGCATTGCTAAAAAATGTTACAAATTATGTAGTTGCACTTCCCACGGTCCAATGACGGAGAATCTAAGCTTGTATATGCATTCCTTGAGGGCATTACCAAGGAGAATCTCGCCTATATCAAAATGATTCTAATGTCAGTATGTTATAGTCAACACTGGTATTTATTGGTGGGCATGGTTAAGAGAAGAAGTGGCTTATACATGACTCTCTGCGTAACGCCCAACGGAAAGTTTCCGCTAAAGAAGCTGTAAGTACAGTTCGTTGACATGCAATGTAGTATTGTACATTACGAGTTACTAATGTACGAACAAATTTATGTTAATGCGGATTTCTGCGCTCCAGAAGGCAACCGTTAAAAAAGTCCACGCAGGATTTTCCAATTGGAAACTCGACTTGACTGCTGGTATACCACAGCAGGAGAACTCCGTGGACTGCGGTGTCTTCGTTATGAAGTATATGGAGCACATAGCGAAGGAAGGGCTGATGAGCTGGGAGAGTTGCGTAGACTGGCAGAAAAATATGTCTATGTTTAGAGCCCAGATCTGTGCAGACATCTTTAGAAATTTTGTGGTTGATTGATGTAAATTAAGAAACATTATTTGTGTGCATTTGAAATGTTTGTCTATAATAGCAATTGTTTCATGGATGAATAACGTTTTCAAATGGGTCAAAATTATAGCTTTAAATGAAATCAGTGGAGGTACAGAAGGCTCTCCGCGGAGATCCAAAAGGCTCTCCGCGGAGATCTAAAGGGTTCTCCCGCGGAGATCCAGAAGGCTCTCCGCGGAGAGCAAAAAGTTCTCCGCGGAGATCCATTTAGATATCCGCGGAGAGCCATTTTGGCTCTCCGCGGAGAGCCATTTGGCTCTCCGCGGAGAGCCATTTGGATCTCCGCGGAGAGCCATTTGGATCTCCGCGGAGAGCCAAATGCCTATCTTTCGCAAATTGTGGTCGCGTTCTCCCTCTCTCCCTTCATTTTTTCTTCATTTCCCTCTTTTTTCTTCCTCCCTCCCCCTTTCCCTCTCCTCCCCCTCTTTTTTCTCCTCCCTCTTTTCTTTTTCTCCCCCCCCCCCCCCCCCTCCCCCCTTTTTCCCCCCTCATACCAGAGTGGAACCCGGCGCTCCCCCCCCCCCCCCCCCCCCTCTCTAAGTGTTTATAAAAATGTCTCTTCAATTCAAAATATGAATAGAAAATGATAAAATCAGTCAAATTATTTTATGATATTCAATTTTACTCTTTGTAACGACTCTACATCGAAACGTGTGACCTTTTTTTCCCTTTAGAAATATAGATGAAAAGTGAAAATATGTCAATTATTTTATGATATTCTAATTTTACCGTTTGTAATGACTTTACATTGAAAACGATGCTTTACAGTTTACCTTTTGTAACGAATCTAGAATCATTATAAATAGATAAAATTAAATATCATAAAATAGTTTGATTGATTTTATCATTTTTCATCCATATTTCTAACGGAATTAGCATTTTTAAAATTGAGGAAACTTAGAGGAGAGGTAAATGTAATTTTAAAAGATAAGAGGGGTGCAAGTTAAATCTTCTAGTTTTTTAATTTTATTCTTCTAATTTAAAATTTTATAAATATTTAATATTAAAAAACATGCTCTCATAGGGGCATAGCTATGTGCCTAGCACTCGTATATACATTTCAGATAATACTTAATTAAATATGATAAAAATTAATCTTGAGATGGCAATAATGCAAAACTTGCTGGAACTCAAACTTATATCAATCCTACATATATAATTTATTTATACTCTATTTATGCAGAATATATATCATTGTTACAACCTTAAATGATTCGAGTTGTGCCACGTAGACCAATCCATAGTTGACCAACATTATGGGGTTGACCAACATCATCTATAAGATTTGGTCAACTAACAATTGGTCGATTAAAATTACGCATATTGTATTGTTCGTCACATTATTAAGGCTCCGTTTGGCACGGTGCTGGTCGTCATGAACGCGGTAGTTATGAACCATCTTTCGTGAATGTCCGGCCTCACCTAAGGAACTTCATCTATTTTATGTTTAAATCTAGTTTTATTTTCTTGGTGGTGGTCGTGACCGTTGTCATGCGAAACACACATTCTATGACGGTGGTGTTTTTGTCCAAACTCACCGGAGAAAAAACGTCGTGGCAAAGAGAGCCTTAAACTACCATACTACTTATTTACAATAATTTTAGGGTTAATTATTGGACCTCCCCTGGGAGTGTTGCACCCCTCTATCTTTCGAAATTATATTTATCTCTCCTCTAAGTTTTCACAGTTTACAAAAATGCCCCTTACGTTAGAAATAAAGATGAAAATGATAAAACCAACCAAATTATTTTATGATATTCAATTTTACCCTTTGTAATGTAATGACTCTACATTGAAAGGAGTGACCTTTTCCTGTAGAAATATAGATGGAAAGTGATCAAATATGCCAAATTATTTTATGATATTTCAATGGAACAGTTAAGTAAATCAGAGGAGTATAGGGAGATAACGTTTTCGTAAAATTTAAGTATTTAAGATAAATGATGCTCTAAAGAGATGAAAATTGAATAAACGGTTGAGCCAGATGATATACCCATCAGAGTATGGAAATGTCTAGGGAAAGAAGGAATTTTGTGGCTTACATATATCTTCAATAAGATACTGAAGTCAAATAGGATATCAGATCAATGGAGAGAGTATTTTGGTACCTTTGTTCTTAATACAAAATTGTGTAATTACAAGGAAATTAAATTAATAAGTCATACCATGAAACTATAAGAACGAGTAATAGAAAGAATAGTAAGACGAGGGACTAACATCTTGGAGAATCAATTTGGATTCATGTCAAGGCGGTTGACCATGGAAGCTATACATCTCTTGAGGAGACTCATTGACAACTATTGAGAAAGAAACAAGATTTGCATATTCTGTTTATCGATCTTGAGAAAGCTTATGATAGGATTCCAAGAGAGATCTTATGGAGAGTCTTAGAAAAGAAAAGTGTAAATGTATCATACATTGACATTACATCAAGGTTCAGTGTACAACCCTCATTCTCCGAGGGTGGACCCCCCCCCCCCCCCCCAAGGCCACGTAGACAGAAGTCAAGGTCAAAGGGTCAACACAGAGACCAGCAGTCCAAGATAGAAGCAGAAGAGACCCTGGCGAGTATGCAGGCAATACTCGCCAAGTAGGCGAGTATCAACCAGAAGAGCTCGCCGCGCACAGAAGGCAGCAGAAGCCCTGGGCGAGTATTGGCCCGGCGTGTGCGAGCAGCACCCAATACTCGCCAGATGGGCGACTATGGCATGGTACTCGCCGAGTAACCCATAGTCGCCGGGTTGGGGGCTAGGCTATAAAAGGCCCCCTACCCTTTGGTTTTCCTATAAATAGGACCCCAGGGGTACTTGGATTGACACCTGGACTTGAGCTTTTGGACCCCGATTCCCGAACTCTCGAGCCCGTCACTCTTGCTTTCAGCCAAGTCGGTGCCTTCCCTGTACCCAGCTCGGCCACTTTGGTTTCGGAGGGGAAGACTCTCTTGAGCTTCTGGGTACGTGGTGGGACCTCCCTGCCGCAGCACCTGGGGTCCGGTTCGTTGCTCTTCTAGCTTCGTCGTCGTTGCCAGCCAATCATCTCGCTGGACTGCTGGGCGAGTAGCCTCCGGCTGCATCGGTCCGAATTTTGAGGTCAGGATTTTCCTGGCGTCAACACTTTGGTGCGGTGAGCGTGGACCGTAGTCGTTGGAAGAAAGTTCAGTAAGAAGGCGAGATGGTCGCAGTTGGCGACCATGAGGAGGTAGTCGGCAACCCGTCCGCAAGTGGCGAGTTCGTGACGCTAGCAGTTTTTGAAGCCTTCGCGCAGCGTATGGAGGGGACCATGCGAGCAGTGCTTCAGCCGCGCGCCGAGGTCACGGCGACCTCGCCGCATCGCCCAGTTCCGTCCGAGGGAGGGAGTCCACCTCGGCGAGCAGGAAATGAGCACGTGGAGGATGAGACCGAGCGACCAAGGAGGTCGCAGTTCTACCAGCCAACCTCGCAAGGGATTCGCTTCCGCGAGCCGGGCGAGCAGGAGAGGTACCAGGATACTCGCCCATATGGCGAGTATGGAGGTGATACTCGCCAGGTGGAGGATCGTCGTCGGGCAGGAGGGAGGAGCCCCTTCTGCGAGGAGATCCTTGTCGCGCCAGTGCCAGAAGGGTTCAGGGACCCCACCTTGAATTATTATTCGGGGAAGGAGGACCCCGTCCGGCACATCCAATGGTTCGAGGATATAGTCTCTATCCGAACCATGTCGGACGCCTTCAAGTGCAGGTTGTTTGCCATCACCTTCCGTGCAAAGGCCTGGGACTGGTTCCACCAGTTGCCCGCCGGCTCGATCTACTGCTTTGAAGACCTGTGCCGTGGGCTGACGACCTGGTTCGACACGGCCCGGAAGCTGAAGAAGGAGGCAACGTCCCTGTTCTATCTGGTGCAAAGGCCGGACGAGGCATTGGGACCCTATATCGAGCGCTTTCAGGAGGAGGTTCTGCAGATCCAGGAGGTGGATAGCAAAATCCTGTTGCTGGCCTTGACGTTCGGTATAAGTCAAGGTCTTTTCAAGTTGGAGCTCAGCGAGAATCCTCCCTACTCCTACGACAACCTCATTCAGAGGGCCAACAAGTTTGTCCGAGGAGAGGCTTCCAACCCTGACTTCTTGGCGAGGCTGGCACAGGTGACCAGAGGCGAGGAAGGAGAGAGGGATGGGATCCCTGAGAAAAGGAAGAGAGGAGAGCCCCGGAGGGAGGAAAAGAAGAGGCCGGAGCGGCGAGAAGAAAGGGGAGAGAAGAGAAGAAGAGAGATGAGCCCAGGAGGAAGGAAGCCAGGAGGAGCATCGAGAGGAGGCCCGTCGAGTCCCCGGAGCGTCAGGAGGAGGAAAGGCGCTATCAGGTCCCCG
Source organism: Dactylorhiza incarnata (assembly GCA_033032865.1). Lineage (NCBI taxonomy): Eukaryota > Viridiplantae > Streptophyta > Magnoliopsida > Asparagales > Orchidaceae > Dactylorhiza > Dactylorhiza incarnata. Next base: position 11,460 of record JAWHQI010002803.1, read on the forward strand.
TCAACCGGCCACCATGGAGGTCGGCTGGACAGCACCAGCGTCGGGATCAAAGGGGGAGATCCCCGGAGAGAAGGCCTTTTCGCCAACCGGAGAGGCGTCAGGAGAGGAGGAGAGACGAAGCGATGGCGGTAGCCGGGCGTGGCCGTCGTCAAGGAAGGAAGAAGCAGAAGCAGATGAGGCGTCAAGCAGAAGAGGTTCCCCTCTACTGTGACTTCCACCAGGCGGAGGGACATGCCATGGCTGCCTGCCCAGACTTTTGGGAAGCCCGGAGGAGGCTAGCAGCAGGGGAAGGTGGAGGGGAGTAGCGGAGAATAGAGGCCCCCGCCGAGCCGCAGGCAGGGCAGGCTGCCGTCGTTCGAAGGAGGAACGAAGACCGGGTCGACCAGGGAGGTCGGGGAGACCTGGTTCAGGGAGGCAGAGTCGGAGTAATCCATGGGGGAGCGGGGCTGGAAGCTTCCCGCAAGGGGAGCCTCCATCAGATCTACCGCAGGAGTGTCGCCTCGACCTCGCAAGCACCACCCCCGATGGAGGAGATCACCTTTTCAGAGGAGGACATGCTAGGGAATGAGAATCCCTTCCATGATGCCCTCGTGATTCAAGCCGCAGTGGAGGACTTCACCGTTGATCGTATCCTGATCGATAACGGTAGCTCCGTAAACGTTATCTTCAAGAGGACGTTTAGCAGACTGGGAGTCGGAGCAGCAAGGGTTCGAGCAGCTGATGGTCCCCTCTTCGGCTTCTCCGGAGAGAAAAAGGAAGTAGAAGGAGGAGCAGACCTCCTTGTAACGCTCGGTGGCACCTCCATCAACTGTCGATTTGTTATCGTCGACGCCCCGAGCTATTACAGGGCTATCTTTGGGAGGCCGCTTCTCAACGCCTTCAAGGCCGTCCCATCTTCCTACCATCAGTGCTTGAAGTACTGCAAGGGAGACGTCCAAGTGAGGATCAGGAGCAATCCAAGAGCCGCGCGGGAGTGCTATCTCAGCGCCGTCAGCACCATCAGCTGGATGGCTGACGCAGAAGAGTTCGGAAGGGTGATAGAGAGCCCGGTCAGGCTGTAGGTGGCCGAAGAAGTAGAAGAAATCGAGGTACTCTCCGCAGAGGGAGTACCTGGGTTGCTGAAGATCGGCGGATCGCTAAAGACGGAGAAGAAGATCGAGATGGCAGCGTGTCTGCAAAAGAACGTCGACATCTTCACTTGGAGTGCCGCCGAGATGCCAGGAGTCGACCATGAGGTTGCATGTCATCGCCTCAACCTGGATCCCGCGGTCCAGCCCGTCCGCCAGAAGAAAAGGAGGACCGCCACCATCCTTGCCAAGCCAATCCGGGAGGAGGTGAAAAAACTGCTCGATGCAGGCTTTGTATCGGAGATCCAGTACCCAGGCTGGGTCTCCAATGTTGTAATGGTGAAGAAAACGGGGGGTAGGTGGAGAATGTGTGTTGATTTTTCCTTGATGAATAAAAGCTGCCCGAAGGATTGTTATCCCCTGCCTCGAATCGACGCGTTGGTTGATTCAGCCCTCGGTTTTTCTGTGATGAGTTTTCTTGATGCGTTTTCAGGATATCACCAGATCCGGATGCATCCCCCCGATTGCCGCAATGTCTCCTTCATCACTGATGATGGCTGCTACAGCTACAAGATGATGCCCTTCGGTTTGAAGAATGCGGGAGCCACCTACCAGCGGATGATGGACCACATCTTCAAGGACAAAAGGGGAGGAACCTGGAAGTGTACGTGGACGACCTCTTAATCAAAAGAAAGAGCGTCCAGGAACATGTGACCGATCTGGTGGAAACCTTCGCGACGCTAAGGAAATTCAAGATGAGACTCAATCCAGCAAAGTGCGTCTTCGGAGCAGGAAGAGGAAAGTTTCTGGGGCATCTCCTTACCCCGGAGGGAGTAGAGCCTAATCCCCGACAAGGTTAAGGCGATCCTGGAGATGCAGTCCCCAAAAACGATGAAGGAAGTCCAACGGTTGACAGGAAGGCTGGCGGGTCTTAGCCGCTTCCTCTCAAAGGCCGGTGAGAAGTGCTCTCCATTCTTCAAAACACTCCGCAAAACTGAAAGCTTCGAGTGGTCCGAAGGATGTGAGACGGCGTTCGAAAGATTGAAGGAGCAGTTGACTCAGACACCTCTCCTTCAGAGCCCAAAGGAAGGGGAAGACCTGCTCATCTACCTGGGAGTAGGAGCAGAAGTAGTGAGTTCCGTATTGGTCCGAGAGGAAGGAAGGAAGTAGCTACCCATCTACTATGTCAGTCGGGTGTTGAAGAAGGCGGAGTTGAAATACCCGATCCTGGAGAAGCTCGCTTTCGCCCTGGTGGTGTCGGCGCGGAAGCTCCGGCCTTACTTTCAAGCTCACTCCATTCGGGTTGTGACTGGTCATCCTCTCCGAAATGTCCTAGAGGGAGTGGAACATTCTGGGAGGTTAGCGAAATGGTCGATAGAACTCAGCGAGTTCGACATTTCCTTCTCACCCCGGGTAGCGATCAAGGCCCAGGCGGTAGCAGACTTCCTGGCTGACTTCTCAATGGAAACGGAGCCAGGAGAAGAAGCTCTCTATCCGATCCCATGGAAGATGTTTGTGGACGGAGCTTCGGGCAAAAGTTCTGTGAGGGTGGGCATCGTGCTCGTCAGCCCACAGGGAACAAGGATCGAGCAAGCCGTCGAGATCCTCTTCCCTGTCACAAACAACCAAGCAGAGTACGAGGCCATAGTGGCAGGCTTGCGCCTTGCCAAGGAGTTGGGGATCCGTAACATCCGGGATTTCACGGATTCGATGGTGGTCGCGTCGCAGATTCGAGGCGAGTTCGAGGTGCGCGACACCATCCTGCAGAAGTACTTGGTAAAGGTGAAAGGGCTGATTGGGGGCTTTCAGTCCTTCTTCGTCGAGCATGTGCCGAGAGAGGAGAACTCGGCAGCAGATCGCTTAGCCAAGTATGGGCCGAGAGCTGGAGGAACTATTACCGAACTCTTCCATCCATCCATTGAAGAAGGGGAGATGATGGAGATCGAGCAACGTCCTTCATGGATGGATCCCTTCGTGGCCTTCCTAGTCAGCGGTCAGCTCCCAACAGGCGAAGGTGATCAAAGAAGATTCTGGTACAAGGCGGCGTACTATTTACTGCAAAATGGAGAGCTGTACCGCAAAACCTTCTCCGGCCCCCTGGCCAGATGTGTCTCTGAAGACGAAGTACCTCGAATGTTGGAGGAGATTCACTCGGGAGAGTGCGGAAGCCATTCTGGGACTCGCACTTTGGAGCAAAGGATCCTAAGGCAAGGTTACTTCTGGCCTACTATCCGAAAGGATGCCGAGACCTTCTCAAAGAAGTGTCAGAAGTGCCAACTCTTCGCCCCTCTTCAGTTACAGCCGGCCCAGCAGCTCCGATCAATCACCGCCCCATGGCCGTTTGCCATCTGGGGGATGGATTTGATCGGCCCTTTCCCACAAGCAAGTGGCCAGAGGAAGTTCGTTCTCGTCATGATCAACTACTTCTCTAAGTGGATCGAGGCCAAAGCTTTGGCCAAGACCACCTCTCAAGTCGTGAAGAACTTCATTTGGGGAGAGATCGTCTGCCGATTTGGAATCCCTCTCGCCATCGTCACCGACAACGGTCCTCAGTTTGCCAGCCTGGAATTGGAAGATTTCTGCAGGCAGCTGGGAACCGATCTTCGATTCGCCTCCGTACACCATCCCAGGAGCAACGGTCAGGTGGAGGCCGCCAACAAGCTGATCATCAATCTGCTGAAGAAGAAAGTCGAGAACCTGAGAGGTAATTGGGCAGACCAGCTCCCCTCGGTCCTTTGGGATTTGAGGACCACTCCTAGCTCAGCCACCGGGGAGACACCGTTCAAGCTCTCTCACGGGTCGGAAGCTCTCATTCCAGTAGAGTTCGAAGTCAGAAGCCCAAGGGTGGTAGCCGCGGAAGACGGAAATGAAGAATGGCGATTGGAAAATGAGGAAGCCCAGAAGCTGTCCCTCGATTACATCGAAGAGCTCCGAGACCTGGCCGCAGCTAGGCAAGAAGAGATCAAGCGCCGAATGGCTAGACATTTTGACAAAAATGTCCGCCTCAAACACTTCCAAGCAGGTGACTTGGTCCTAAAGAAAGTGGACGCGGCAGGCAGGTCAGCAGCCGTCGGGAAGCTCAACCTGAACTGGGAAGGACCCTTCATCATCCAAGAAGCTCTCATGACCGGAGGATACCGCTTGCAGAACCAGGAAGGCGAGCTGCTAGGGAACACCTGGAGCGGCGATGACCTGAAAAGGTTTTATCCCTAAGGGGAATGTACATGCCCCCTCCTTTTGTAAATTTATTTATAAATAAAAATTTACGTCTCCCTGAAATATGGGATGAGGCAGTCCTTCCTATCTCAGAAAAGTCTTTTAAGGAAGAAGGCCAGTATAGTCGATCTCCACGCTAGGTTGGGAAATGTGCCTCCGACTTAACCCGCGTAAAAACTCAGAACAGATGATGGGACAGTGCCTCGGGTGTGCGTTCCCTTAAGTCCAAGCATCTGCAATGACGGCCGAGATCATCTCCCCCCTTGCACGTTGGCCGCGGTTCCCACCGACCGCATTTCTCGTCCGACTGAAGAGATTACCAGGAGAAAAGTCTGGACGCCGACCTCCTGATTCGGCGAAGAGATGATCGATCTAACTAGCTCAGGGGACCCTTGAATAAAGGTGTCGTGTACCCTCAAGAGCTGAAAGATCGCAGCGAAGCAAACCGTTTTTTTCTAAATATTATGTCTGATCATGTGAGTTGGTGTGCTTAAGTGTGCTTAACTCCCTGCTAATTTGTTGAGCAACAGGAAGCAGGTTTGATCCACATCCAGCATCCAAGTAGGGTGGAGGCCTCAGGATGGTATGTCCCCTTGGACCTCCCCGACTGCCACTCCCTGCTTGACGTCGTCCTGCATCAACATTCACCGCCGCAAGTTGAAACACGAGCCTCCGACTACACCCTCGTAAAAAACTCAGAACGGATGACGGGATGGTGCCTCGGGTGTGCGTTCCCTTAAGTCCAAGCCTCTACGATGACGGCCGAGATCAGCTCCCCCCTTGCACGTTGGCCGCGGTTCCCACCGACCGCACTTCTCATCCGACTGAAGAGATTACCAGGGAAAAGCCGGGAAGCCGGCATTACAACTTTGGGAAAGGGCAAGACCGATTCGACCGACCGAAGAATGGAGACATTCCGGCATCCAAGTAGGATGGAGACCTCGGGATGGTGTGTTCCTTTGGAACCTCCCCGACCGTCATTCCCTACTTGACGTCATCCTTCGTCAACATCCGACATCCAAGTAGGATGGAGGCCTCCGGATGGTGTGTCCCTCCCGACCTCCCCGACTGCCATTCCCTATCTCTTTCCCTAAAAAAAAGTCCATTTTTATTAAAATAATTCTAATGCACTCTTCACCAGGTGCAAGGCAAGGCCTTGAGAGCATGTGTCCCTCGAGACCCTCCAAGTGCCCCTCACTACTAGACTCAAGCAGAAGGAACCATTGAAAAGGCGAGTATGAAGGTAATACTCGCCGGATATGCGAGTATATACCTGCGAGTATACACAGGCGAGCATACAGGTGCGAGTAGGCAGGCGCGGGCATTCAATCTCGCCCCGAGCCGAAGAGCCTAGCGAGCACTCAATCTCGCCCCGATCCTAAGAGCCTAGCGAGCACTCAATCTCGCCTCGAGCCTAAGAGCTTAAGCGACAGTCAAGACAGGAAGCAGGGCAGAAGAAACAGGCGAGCAAAATCTTATCACCTTTTTCATTTATATATTTCGTATAAATTACAAAAGAATCTTCAAGGGGTTTACAAAAGGTCGCCGGGCGAGCAAAAAAGGGTGCCCGGGCGACTAGGCGTCATCCTCGCCATCAATGTCAACATCTGGTTCATCGCCGCCATCGTCATCATCCTCGTCCTCGGAATCATCATCCTCGGAATCACCAGACAGCTGGGAAGATGCTCGCAAGGGAGAGGTGGACTCCTCGGCGAGCAGCGCCGGGATGAGGTCCACCACTGTCAGCTCCATCGCCGCCGGCTTCAGAAGGTCGTCCGCCTTCAGTTGGCTCAGGATGACAGTCCCCGTTGCTCGCGCGATCTCCCGACAAATGCGAGGCATATCGTCGCCAAGAATCCTGATCTGCTTGCCGACCCTGGAGGGGCCCGCCACCGCTGGCTGTTGCTCGGCAGGCCGAGTTTCCAGCTCAGCGATGCGAACTTGGGCGGCCTCCAAGGCCAGCCGGGTGTCGTCCAGCTCCTTCTCCAGCTGGGAGGTCTTCTTCGCCATCTCCACTTCAGCGGCCTGCAAAAAGAGAAGACGCAGAAGGTAAGCAAACTATTCGGCCAGGTGGCGAGTATCCCACAAGCGAGTATAGAAGCGAGGCGAGTACCTCATGCTCCTTCTCTTTGAGCCCCATGGAGATCATCTTCTTACTTTGGATCTTGATCACCCCTTCATACTCGAGCAATCGCCTAGCCGTCGAATGGGCCAGCTCGGCAGATCACAGCAGAGATCGCGAGGTTTGGTGAGCGAGATACTCGGAGGTCTCTTCCTGCAGTCTCTCGGCATCCTCGCGACCATAGACGGCGTGGAGCACGTCGAAGCCCTCGCCCTTGTCCTCCCAGTCCTCCGACCATGGCGGGAGGTTGGAGCTTAGAGACACCACGTGGTCGCTCTTCGTCCAGGTCACCAAGGGGCGACCATAGAGATCCTCGCCACGTCCACCCAGGTTGAAGTTCGGATGGGTGAAAGGCTCGCCAGCCTCAGAAGGGTCCGCCTTCTTGCCAAGGTCCCTATGAGCGACCTCCTTCTTCTTCCTCAAGGGCTCGGAGGGCTCGCCCCTCTCCTTCCGCTTCTTCGAAAGCCCAGATCCTTCGCCGACGATCAAGGGCTCATCTCCTCCTGGCGACAAGTTGATGGGCGAGTAGACCCCATCCCCGCGAGCAGAGTTCCCCGCACCTCCCTGTGTGGAAGCCGCCGCCTTCACCACCACGGGGAGAAGCTCGTGTGGCAGAACATGGACTGCTGCAACAAACAGAGAGTTAACCCCAGTTAGTCGCCAGAACGAAGACGAAGAGCGAGTAGTGCGAATACTCGCGCGATAGGTTACCTTCGCCCGGAAACACCTCAGCAAGTTCGTCTACTCGCCTCCTCCAGAATACCACATCAAGGCGGCGATTCTTGAAGGATTCGAGCAGTTTCTCGCCACCCTCGTTCAGGAAGGAAACCCCGAAGACGCTCTCCGACGGCTGGAAGGACCTTTCGGGGATCGCTTGGAAGTCGCCAGCGATGACGACTAGTCGCTCTCCCCAGCGGTGGTTCTTCTTCGCCGTGCCGACCAGTGTGCAGACATGGCTGACGCCCTCGCCTGTCGCCATGAAGTGAAATATCCGCCTGAAGACGGAAAGGTCGAAGGCGATCCCCTGGTCGCGCAGGTAGCAGAGGAACCCCACGATCATCGCCACCCCATTGGGGTTGATCTGGGCAGGGACTATCCCAAAGTAACGGAGTATCTGAGAGAACTCCGTCCACAATGGTAGTCGCAAGCCCACCTCGAAGTGGCGAGTAGGGAACACCCGCTCAGTGGTCAGGACCGTGTTTAGTCGCTCGCCCTGGCGAGGAAGCCGAGCGACAAACCCAGGCGGGATGTACTTCGCCCTGAAGATCTCCAAATCCTTCTCAGTCGTGATGGACTTCTTAAAGGTGGTTGCCGCAAAGTTCTTGGCGTGATTGGCACGCCGGATGGTCGCCTCGTCAGACATCTTGGAGCAGAGAAAGGAAGAGAGGCGAGTATCAAAGAAGACAAGAAGAGGGGAGGAAGACGGAAGATACTCGCGTATGAGTTGGAAGGTGGCCGAAAGCGTAATAAATACTCACCCACCCCCCTATTTATAGTAGTCGGGTAGCTTGGCTTATCAAGCACGACGGCGCGATCAGGAATAAGGGGGTGGTGAGTATTAAGTTAAGGTCGCTAACTCAACAGCACGCGTCAGCAAGGAGTCGACCTCCAAGGCGAGAAGACCTGCAAGAAAAAACATGAAAGAAGCTCGCCATGCATAGGTGACACGCAGACAATACTCGCCAAAATGAAAGAAGATAAAAAAAAATCAAGACAAAAAATCCATCACAGAAAAAGAAAGCAGAGCAAGTAATGGAGGGCGAGTTTCCAATACTCGCCTAAATAATATGACATCAAATCAAAAATGTTTCAGAGTTACAAGGGTACTCGCCAAGGGCGACATAACATGGAAAGAAGAAAATAAAGAAGGACAACATCTAAGGAGGCGCCTGAATATTCGCCTGAGGATCCGGAGGCTGCGGATGTCGCCCGACCCAGCCCAAGCTGCGAGCTCGCTTGAAGTGCTCGAAGGCTACGGACATCGCGTCCTCGCCCTGCCGCAGCTGATCTTCAATCCTCGCCAGCCGACCGACCGAGCCCATGCTCGCACGCATCCCCACCATCTCGTCATGATGCAGCTGCTGGCGATGCTCGAGTCTCGCAACTCGGCGCTCTAGGTCGCTAACGGTGTGCAGGCGAGATTCTGCACCAGCCAGGCGAGTATCGAACTCTTCCAGCCGAGATACTCGCACCTCCAGCTCGGTCAAGCGACGATGAGCGTCAGTGCTCGCCAGGCGCTCAACCCGCGACTCCATGTCAGTCAGGCGGCGATGGGGCTCGCTGACCGCCAAGCGCTCTAGCTTCGCCTCCAGATCCAAGATCGCGCGAGTGGCCTTCTCTTGATACTCGCGAGAAGGAAGCCCGACGGCGTCAATCAAGGCTCCTATGGGAGTGCGAGCGCGAGCTGCGAAAAAGGGTAAAAATATCAGGGCTTTGACGACTAAAGGAACCAAGTGAAGATAATGGCGACTATCACAAATGGCGACCAAGTACCTGGCCGAGGACTGCGAGAATGACGGCGAGGAGAGCCCCTGCCTCGCTGAGGAGACGTGCTGTGATGATGATCGCCTCGCCGAGTAGGACGGGACCCAGCGGTCTGATCCCGGCTAGGAGGCGCGTTCCCACGACCGCGACTATCAGATGGTCGCCCTCCCCCCTCGGAGGAAAGAAGCCCGAAGGGCCCTCAGTCCCACCACGGCGCGAGGATTCACCTTGGTGAGTAGAAGGAGCGGTCGAAATCGAAGGGCGCTGCTCGCCCTGAGTCGTGACGGGAGGAGGAAAAGGAGGAGGTGGCGGAAGCCCACCCACGGGCAGCTGCGAGCTGCTCGCCAACCCCGAAGAATCAAGAGGCGGTGGTGGTGGAAGCACGTTGCTCGCCAGAGGAGCCCGTTGCTCGCTCATTGGTCTCCTCTCCAGCAAAGAGCTGTGGAGAACTCGCGCCGAACGCCCACCACCCCTAGGCGAGATCATTGACGACGATCTCAGAGGAGGCACGGCCAGAGGCTCCTCCTGAGCACCGATGGTAGACGAATCTGCGAGCATAGCAGAAATATTTAGCGACTACGGACCAGTCAAGGTGACGAGTAGGAAGCTCTCTACCTCGCGCAGGAGCGAGATTCTCCGATTGATTCTGGGTCGAGGTCCCAGGCATGCTCGCCTCCTCGGCGACATTTGGAGCAGGAGGATCGGCGGCCGGCGAGTCGCCCTCGTTAGAAAGCCCCAAGTCGTCCAGCAGCTGCTGATGTTGATCGCCCAAAGGGGCGGCGACATCATCTTCAGCGACCTTCTTTTTCCCTTTCTTCTTCTTCTTTCGCGAGCCTCTTCCTCTTCTTAGAAGCGAGGAAATCATCAGCCTCGTGACCTGGGCGCGGAGGGAGCGAAGAACCGTCGAACAGGCCAACAAGACCAGCCATGGCCGCCTTAGCCTCTGCAGCATAGTCGCGCGTCATCTTGAGCGAGTTCAGAAAAGACGTGCCATCAGAGACCCCTGACCCTCTATTTATAGAGCTCGAGCGTCGGCCAGCGAGATGCCGAGTATAGATCAATACTCGCCAGAAAGACAGCTCGTCGAATAAGGGTTGGATGATTCTTTCCGAGCAACAACGTTACTCGCAAAGAGCGGGGATTGTGTACAACCCTCATTCTCCGAGGGTGGACCCCCCCCCCCCCCCCCCCCCCAGGTCACGTAGACAGAAGTCAAGGTCAAAGGGTCAACACAGAGACCAGCAGTCCAAGATAGAAGCAGAAGAGACCCTGGCGAGTATGCAGGCAATACTCGCCAGGTAGGCGAGTATCAACCAGAAGAGCTCGCCGCGCACAGAAGGCAGCAGAAGCCCTGGGCGAGTATTGGCCTGGCGTGTGCGAGCAGCACCCAATACTCGCCAGATGGGCGACTATGGCATGGTACTCGCCGAGTAACCAAAGTCGCCGGGTTGGGGGCTGGGCTATAAAAGGCCCCCCTACCCTTTGGTTTTCCTATAAATAGGACCCCAGGGGTACTTGGATTGGCACCTGGACTTGAGCTTTTGAACCCCGATTCCCGAACTCTCGAGCCCGTCACCCTTGCTTTCAGCCAAGTCGGTGCCTTCCCTGTACCCAGCTCGGCCACTTTGGTTTCGGAGGGGAAGACTCTCTTGAGCTTCTGGGTACGTGGTGGGACCTCCCTGCCGCAGCACCTGGGGTCCGGTTCGTTGCTCTTCTAGCTTCGTCGTCGTTGCCAGCCAAATCATCTCGTTGGACTGCTGGGCGAGTAGCCTCCGGCTGCATCGGTCCGAATTTTGAGGTCAGGATTTTCCTGGCGTCAACATTCAGCTTCAAGCCCTCGTCTCTTTACCCTTATCTTAGATGAGCTCATCGAACATATCCAACAAGCAATCCTTGGTGTTTATTGTTTGTGGATGATATCGTTTTGATCGATGAGACGCACGAGGGTGTAACACGAAACTTGAATCTTAGCGAGACACTTTAGAAAAGAAGGGTTTTAGGTTGAGCAGGGCAAAGGCGGAGTATATGGAGCTTAAATTTAGCAGTGCAAGAAGAACGGATGACTTCGTTATTAAATTAGTGATCAAGATATTTCCAGCAGTGAGTACTTTAAATATCTTGGATCGATAGTTCAAAAAGATGGAGGTGTTGATAAAGATGTGATACATAGAATCCAAGTAGGTTGGTTGAAGTGGAGAGGTGCGTCAGAGATCTTATGTGATCATAAAGTACCATTAAAACTTAAAGGCGAGTTTTACTGCAATGCAATTAGACCAACGGTGCTCTATGGTTCTGAGTGTTGGGCAGTGAATTATGTACATGAGCAAAAAATGGAAGTTGCGGAGATGAGAATGCTTGGGTGGATGTGTGGACACACAAGACTAGATAAAATTAGGAATGAATGTATCAGGGATAAGATAGGAGTGAAACCAATTGCAGAGAAGATGCGAGAAGCTCGACTAAGATGGTTTGGACACGTACAAAGGAAACCATTAGAGGCACCAGTTAGGCGTTATGAGAGTTTAGTCATTAGGCATGTTAAACGGGAGAGGGGTAGACCAATAAAAACTTGGAATGAGACTATAAGGAAAGCATGCTGTACTTGGGCATTAGTGAGATTATGACTAAAGATAGGGCACAATGGCGACAAAGGATCCATTTAACCGACCCCACTATAGTGGTATAAAGGCTTGAGTCTTGTTGTTGTTGCATTCCAATTTTACCCTTTGTAATAACTCTAAATTAAAAATGGTGCCTTACAGTTTACCCTTTACAATGAGTCTAGAATCATTATAAAATAATATCATAAAATAATTTGACTGATTTTATCATTTTTCATTCATATTTCTAATGGAAAGGGCATTTTTGTAATCTCGGGAATTTAGGGGGAGGGTAAATTTAATTTCGAAAGATAGAGGGGTGCAACATATAGTTATGCTAACCCCAGGGAGGTCCTGATAATAAACCCTAATATTTATAAATTCTTAATATTTTCACTTCACTTTGTTGAATCTTTCATTTATGTCAGCTAATATTATTAGCCCTTTTAGAAACAAAAACAACAAATTATTAATGATTTTTATTTAAAAAAATATGAATTCAACATTTTATTGAATTGGACTTGACACAAATCTTCCATTTACAAAAATTGTACAACAACAACAACCATAGTGGGGTCGGCTATATGGATCCTTTGTCACCATTGTGCCCTATCTTTAGTCATAATCTCACTAATGTCTTTCATTATAGTTTCATTCCAAGTCTTTTTTGGTCTACACCTCCCCTGTTTAACATGCCTAATGACTAAACTCTCACAACGCCTAACAGGTGCCTCTAATAGTCTCCTTTATACGTGTCCGAACCAACTTAACCGAGCTTCTCGCATCTTCTCTTTAAAATAAAAACTCTAAATAAGAAAATTTATAAAATTTGAGATGAATTACTTCGAAATTTATAAAGGTCCAACAAATATACTAACAACATGGAAATCACCAAAAACATACAACAAGAATGAGGCACAACCATAATTTTGTCAAACAATAATGATATTTAATATTAAAAAAAGAAGAAGAGGAAATAGTGATAGCTGCAGTAGGTTTGCAGGAATCAACTGTTCAAGCTGTCTGCAATTTTGGAGACTGCTGAGGAAGTTCCCAATGCTGAGGAGATGACTCCTACCATAAGAATCAAGGCACATATACACACCTGCAAGTAAACAATCATAAATGTAGGTCTAAGCTCGGACCGAAATGATCAGAGTTTTGATCTTGGTTGATTGCAATTATTTTTTTTTTCATGTTATGAAATATAAACTTATAGGGGAGGTTTTTTGTAATTTCAAACATAGAGGGGTGGAACCTGTAATTTAACAAATTTAGAGGGGAGGTCACGATAAATGACCCTAGGTTTATAAAAAAAGTAGTTTAGTCATGAATTTCCCCTTTTCTTATAAAAACCCTTAACCTTGTTTTGATGTGTTCATAAGTTTTCAAAGTAATGCAATTGCCTTGAATTGGTTGAACTGACTTGAGTTGATGGAATGGATTGAACCACGCCAACATGTAGACCTGAGTTACTTGGTTAAACTTTTACATTCATGCATTGTTACATGCTTGTAGTTATTTTGGGTATTTATCATAAATTTAGGTCAAAGCCCGATCCGAGATGGATCAGGGTTCAAGTCTCGGTAGATTGTAACCATTTTTTTTTTGGGGGGGGGGGGGGGGGGGGGGGGGGGGGGGGGGGGGGGGGGGGGGGGGGGGGGGGGGGGGGGGGGGGGGGGGGGGGGGGGGGGG
>JAWHQI010002804.1:0-24596 GCA_033032865.1 Dactylorhiza incarnata
ATGCATCCATCAAAATAAGTTTTTTGATGCATGCTACTTGTCGGATAGTCCGGTTTTCCCAGACGTATTTGAAAAACTTGAAAAGAAAAACAATATGGTCAACTTATTGTCAAGATCAGAGAGGAAACTGCTGTTTGATCATATAAACTCTGTTCTAGCCAAGGTCCTTGCCCCATGCATGGATTTACATCCATGGGTGAAGTTGATGAGTAACATTTTTTGTGGACGTGACAGGTTGGTTAATGAGTCATGGCGTGTCTTAATTCGCCGACAGAAGGAACTGAGTAAGGAAAACCCGAGGATAAGGTTTTGGACTCTAGGTGGTTATATTTGGATGATCATGTTGACATGATAGGAAGAGAGATCGAGATAATGGTGAAGGATGATCTCTTGGATGAACTCATTTCTGAGTTCTTCGAATAGCAAGTCTGACAATGGAAGTACTTGTTTCAAGGTTGACTTGAGTCATTCCTAGTGTCATTGAATGTGTTCAACGCATGATAATGCTGACATCGCCGAACCTTCGCAATGTTTCGAGTTTTGACAAGTCGTTCCCGGTCATTGAAAGTGTCAAATGCATGATAATACTGACATTGCCAAAAACTTTCAACCACCGCATGCTTTTGACATGAACATGAGATTGCATTAAGATGTGGCACTGGGCTCTCCTGTTAACTTGGAAGTGATCTGAGCCCTTGGTGTTCGTTGGCATACAATCTCACTTCACAATTGCCAGCAAAGATCGGAGAAACCAAGACTAACAAAGCATCTTGGCACCTTGTTACTTGATAACAAATTTCACCATGAAGTTACTAATTTGTTGGTTGATATTTGCCTAAAGGTCAAAAAGAGTATTCCTGGTTCTTCTTGTCTAAATTTCGATTCAGAGTTCTTAATGTTGGAATGCCAGATTTTCCAAAGACAGTCAAAAGCCCTTAGTCATCTGAAGCAGCAAGCAGTGTGTTTCCAGCCAAGATTAATACATACATTGTATGAACAGAGGACTTCGTTCAGTTGGAAGGTACGCTCTTGCACTAGTAATCTATCACAGTAGGGCACTAACCCAGGGACATAAAAGTTGTACGGTTCATTTGCATGTAGATTAAATATTATCTTATTGATAGGAATACAAATTTGAATAGAAAATATATTGATTATTAGAATACTATGACTCCGTTTGGCACGGCATAAAAGTTATGAACCGTCGTTCGTGAACTCCCGACCTCACACATCGAACTTCATTCACTTCATGTTCAAAACTAGTTTTCTTCTTTGGTGGCGGTCATAACTGTTGTCATGCCAAACATACATTTTTCTTCGCTAAGTTTTTGTCCAAACTCACCGGAGTAAAATCGCCGCGCCAAACAGAGCCTGTCTTTTAAAATCAAGTCTTGGTGACGCAGGACAAAATGACGATATTGTGAAATAATCGGCGGTGCCGACGCTCTAATGCAATCCTACGTGAGTGTGCGTAATGGAGGCGATCAAACCAAACCTAAATGATGCATGCATGTTTTAAAAATTAGTCAGGAACTAAACGTTAGCAACAGATTTATACACGGCTAGCAAATCAACACGGTGTTCGTAATAATTTTCGCGCGCGTAAGCAAATAATCACGCTCCTTTAACAAGGGGTGCTTTTCAACTACAAATTTTACAAATAAATTTTGTAGGCATAAACGAAATGAAACTGTAGCACTAGTGATCACAATATCCAAACAAACATACAATATCCTCCAATATTTAACATGGAAAATAAAACAACACATCAAATTAATACTCACGAACAATAGGAATTCTGCGGCGGTGATGGAATGCGGTTACGGTGGACTCCAACAGCGGGCTGCACTATAATGCTGGAAGAAGACGAAGGGCTGCACTGTAATGCTGGATTTTGAAGAGAAAATTGTTGATTGCTGGTTCAGTAAAGGGGAAGAGAGAATTGGCGGCAATGTGGCTGCTGGGTATCGAGTGGAGCATGGGCTGCTGAGCATGCAATGGGAGGAGGCAAGGGCATGAACAGTACTCTATCGAGGGAGAAGGAGATGAATAGGAGAGACAAGTAACGGTTCCTGCAAAATGTAGAAGGATTGGTGTCAATCCTGGCCTTGGTTTGTTCGATCGACCAGGAACCTGAGAGGGTTGGGTAGAATGTGCGAAAGGAGGAGAAGAACAGCATCAAACCCGCGATCCTTCTGTCGAGTACGATGAACAGTAACAATGGCGTGAGATGAAGGAAATGTACATGAACTCTGGCGTCGTTCCTCCGTCGAGATCGAGAGTTTGAACAGGAACTTTGGTGGGTTTCTTCTTTCCGTCGTGGGAGAAGTAGTTGAACTTGAGAGGTTTGGCGATTTCCTCCTTCGGCTGGATGGGGATCGTGATAGAGAAGATTAATAGTAATTGTAGCTCGCAGTTATCTCCTTCAATCGTGGGTTAAGGATAGGGGGGTTAGACTCACGGAAATAATAAGGGAACATGAACATTAAACAGCGAAGATAAATAGAAATAAACGGGAAATTGAAAATGATCGAGGCGTCACACCCCGGATTTCCGGCGTCGCACCACGGATGATTGTCGATTTCTGGAATCTCTCACAAAACTCAACAATAACCTGAAAATGAGAACATCCACCCCTATTTATAATGAGAGGGGGCGGTTGGGCACCCGGCGTGAACGGCTATGATCGTCCGTTACGCCCGGTTTCCTAAAACAATAAATACAATTCCAAAATATATATAAAAAAAATACATGTAAAATGAAAGATGGCGCTACGGACGTGCTTGCGGTCTCGGATCGCCGATCCGATCAATGCATCTCCGCCAAATCAGCAAAAACGGGTCCCGCCGAGTGGTGGGCCGATCTCCGATCACGAACATGCGATCGATCCCCATCAATTCCCCCCGACTGAAAAACATTCATCTCTGAGGAATGAAGATGACTGAGCTGTAGTCGAAGATCACGGGTAAGTCTATCATGCTCCGTCGCCGGTATCCAAGTATCAACAAAGGTGGGCGTCCACTCCAGTGCACCTAGTAACGGCCAGAACGACCGACTGTAGTGGTGATGCACTCTTGCACCATAATAACAATAATGCTCTCAACGCTCACCTCTCGTGCTGGTGGATCTAGAAAAACCGGTGGAATCATGGGTGGTGCGGGCAAGTCCGCGGGTGCTCGTCCAAGGTGAACATGGGAAGTGGCAAGCTGTAACTGGGAGGGTCGCAGAAGAGGATCAAGGTATGGGTCTCTATGCTCAAGAGGCTCAAAGTAATGTGCCAAATCTTTCGTATTAAATACGGGATGAATACCCATATCTGCCGGGAAATCGATCTCGTAAGCATTTGTCCCAATTTTCTTTATAACCCTATAAGGACTCATTCACTTAAGTTGTAGTTTAATAGAGGCTCCTTTTGGGAGCCCCTCCTTGCAAAGTCCGACCTTGATATGCTCGCACACCCGAAAATGTTGCTCACGTCTGTGCATATTTGCTCATACCATATATAATTCAATATTGCCAATAATTTTATTCCGGATTAGTTTATGCATTTCATGCGAATGATGCAAAATAAACAACGCGTGTGAGTCATGCAATAAGAATGAACCATGCACTAAATGCAAATGAACAAGCAGTAAATGTAAAAGACGAACTACTAACACGACCAACTCAATAAATCAGGGGTTTTGGGTACTATAAGAAACTCCTAAAAGGGGTACATGATCAGGAGGCTCAGAAGGTGGGACATAGAAAAATTCGTCGCCGGCGCAACGATCACTCCAGCGAACCGCAGAGATATCAGTAATCAAATGTGTCAATGTAGTGTGCGGACTGTCTCTACAAGTGCGGGTAGTAAGATATGATGAGTTGGTCAGTGATTGCACCCTCAAACTCGAGTGTCCTACTAAAGATGGATATATCCCAAATGAGGGGTGGATCGACATGTGACTGATCCGAGGGTTCTCCGGGAGGGTATAATAAAATTCATCACAAATGCGACGAGTACCAACGTAGGTCCCAAAAATATATAGAGCACCCTCATATAAACGATGATGCTGGTGAAGTGTAACAAACGTGACATGTTCGCTAAGGGAATGTGACGTATCGGGGGCTCACCTTGAGGGATGTATGAAAAATCATTGCGAATGTGATGATCACCTAAGTGAAAATCGTAGGCATCGACAATAGGATATGACTCTAGTGTGTGGTGAGTGTCCCTCACAAGAAAGAACTCATCTGGCGGGTCAGCAGGTAGTACAACCCAAAACTCATCACGAGTGCGAGTGAACAGATGACAAATCTCAAAACATCTGAATTATACTTAAGTGTTCTTAGAGAGAACCCTACATACTGGATATAACACTCAAAATCCTCTCTCTGGAGCACTAACAATATCAGGGGTGATAATGGGAGAGATCTCAATATTCATAAGTGTGTCACTCACCTGAATCTCATCCTCACAAGGACGAGGTGGCTCAACTGGAGGCTCAGCAGGGGGTTGCCAAAGAACCCGTCAACAGGGGGATGGACCTCCAGAAGCAAACCATCATAAGGGGTCGTGTTCCCCAATAGGGGTGAGGTGGCTACCACGAGATCACCACTAGGCTCTCAGCACCCGATCGTAATGTGGCTCGGTGCGCTATCGGGTGAAGTGTGGAAAAACCTATACTCAATAGTGAGCTAATATGTATAGTGTCGAGGGCGGATTCTCTAAGTGGAGCGGCCTCTCGTGGTGGCTGATTCCCAGCACTCACATCCTGTGGTGGGAGGGCAACTCGTTCTTCCTCAAAGAGAATATCAGGTGGAGTGGGTTTGGTTTCCTTGCTTTGGGAAGTGGAGTGCTCTCTCCGACCCTCAATGGCGGTGACATGATTGCGAAGATCATCATATTGTGCATCCAATTGATCAAACTTCTTAAAAGACAAGTGCAGAAATTCGGCTTCCGTCATGCCCGCTTTCGGAACAGTAGGAAGGCCACTACGTGTGGTGCTACCTCACTGAGGGTGACCTCTATAGGATTCTTGAGGGTAATCAGGTTGTGCTCGTGGGGGACGTGAGTCCTACGAACGTGCGGTGGCGATCGTGCGTATACAGACTCAGGTTCCTCAAATAGAGGAGATGTGTAGCTACGATGACCTAAATGATACTCAACTCTACCAACATAAGGTCGTGTCGAAGGATCAACAAGATCCATTCGAGTGCGGGGATAAGGATGTCGATAATCGTCATAATAATGTGAAGACCTCTCCGACGGCACTCTACGGAATTGAGTGTAGACGGATGGTGGTTCCTTAAATTGAGGATCAGTGTAGTAACGACCACTATGATAAGACATTGGGTGACATAACATGTAGTCCCGCGCATTTTAAAGTAAGACCTAACATGGGCTCTGATACCAAACTGACGCAAGACAAAAATGACGACAGTGTGAAATAATCGGCGGTGCCGACGCTCTAATGCAATTCTACGTGAGCGTGCGTAATGGAGGCGATCAAACCAAACCTAAATGATGCATGCATGTTTTAAAAATTAGTCCCGAACTAAACGTTAGCAATAAATTTATACACGGCTAGCAAATCAACACGGTGTTCGTAATAATTTCCGCGTGCGTAAGCAAATAATCACGTTCCTTTTACAAGGGGTGCTTTTCAATTACAAATTTTGCAAATAAATTTTATAGGCATAAACCAAATGAAACTGTAGCACTAGTGATCACAATATCCAAACAAACATACAATATCCTCCAATATTTAACATGGAAAATAAAACAACACATCAAATTAATACTCACGAACAATAGGAATTCTGCGGCGGTGATGGAATGCGGTTACGGTGGACTCCAACAGCGGGCTGCACTATAATGCTGGAGGAAGGCGAAGGGCTGCACTTTAATGCTGGATTTTGAAGAGAAAATTGTTGATTGCTAGTTCAGTAAAGGGGAAGAGAGAATTGGCAGCAATGTGGCTGTTGGGTATCGAGTGGAGCATGGGCTGCTGAGCATGCAATGGGAGGAGGCAAGGGCATGAACAGTACTCTATCGAGGGAGAAGGAGATGAATAGGAGAGACAAGTAACGGTTCCAGCAAAATGTAGAAGGGTTGGTGTCGATCCTGGCCTTGGTTTGTTCGATCGACCAGGAACCTGACAGGGCTGGGTAGAATGTGCGAAAGGAGGAGAAGAACAACATCAAACCAACGATCCTTCTGTCGTGGAAGATGAACAGTAACAATGCGTGAGATGAAGGAAATGTACAGGAACTCTGGCGTCGTTCCTCCGTCGAGATCGAGAGTTTGAACAGGAACTTTGGTGGTTTCTTCTTTCCGTCGTGGGAGAAGTAGTTGAGCACGAGAGGTTTGGCGGTTTCCTCCTTCGGCTGGATGGGGATTGTAATAGAGAAGATGAATAGTAATTGTAACTGACAGTTATCTCCTTCAATCGTGGGTTATGGATAGGAGGGTTAGACTCACGGAAATAATAAGGGAACGGGAACATTAAACAGGGAAGATAAATAGAAATAAATGGGAAATTGAAAATGATCATGGCGTCGCACCCCGGATTCGCGGCGTCGCACCACGGATGATTACCGATTTCTGGAATCTCTCACAAAACTCAACAATAACCTGAAAATGAGAACATATGCCCATATTTATAACGAGAGGGGGCGGTTGGGCACCCGGCATGAACGGCTATGATCGTCCGTTATGCCCGGTGCCATAAAACAATAAATACAACTCCAAAATATAAAAAAATACTTATAAAATGAAAGTTGGCGCTCCGGACGCGCTCGCTGTCTCAGATCGCCGATCTGATCAACGCATCTCCGCCAAATCAGCAAAAACGGGTCCCGCCGAGTGGTGACCCAATCCCCGATCCCTAACATGCGGTCGATCCCCATCACTTGGTATATACACCATTACACGTTAAAATGCCAAGATCATCTCTAAGATAAATCATGAAACTTATTTTCTATGAATCCCCAATAAGTAAACATTTCATAAATAGTTAATGATCCAATAAGTCGTTCATTAATTCCTTGGAACACGCTATTAGGGAAAATACATTCATAATGACTACCTCATATCTAAAAACCTGTAGTTCGCCTTGTCAATCCTAGGGGGACCCATCTTGTTATAATAACTTTGTTCAATCATCCGGCATTTCATATATAATCTGTTTCTTTCAATCTTGAAATATTTTGGTAGTTTTTTGTTTGTACCTGCAGCAAGCTGGCATTTTGTTTCTTTCCGACAACTATTTATATTTTGATATTCGCTAGAGTTTTGAGTTTTTTTTATCCTAGAGAATATAAAATTGATTATGTTAGGATTATCATTCCAAGTTGCTGCTTATTTAGTGCTTCAGCTTTAGAGGTGATGCGTATGATCCAAAACTGGCAGTCACCCACCTGCAAGGTCGTATGGGCCCTGATTTTTCAGGCACGTGTGGTTATGGGTCCACCAATGTAGATTACTGCATTCATGTTTAAATTATTTAAACTTGGAATCTCTTACTTTCTCTGGAAGGAGAAAGTTGGATCTACCACTGCATAAAAATCCAAAGGCTTTCTTTCTCCCAACAACCAATGAATGAAACTGCACCCAGGCTTTCCGACTATCATCTTCCCTTTTTTTCATCAAATTTGTCATTTCCACGATTCGGGATATAATTGGCCCCTGAATGTGTTTCTAAGCTAAAATTTCTACGGACAAAATAAGATAGAAATTATGAGAGTTATTTACACCCACATACATAAAGTTAAATATTGTCCTCAATGTTTAAAATTAAGTATGAAGCAGGAAAAAAAGAAAAAGAAAATAATGTGCAAGCTAAGGCAAAAAATGAATGCAAGATAAAAGAAAATGAAAGAGGGGGAAAGAAGGCATCCCTGATTATGAAATTTTTGGCTGGGACTGACGGGTACAGACAAAACATGTTAAAATAAAAACTAAAGATAACTTTGGGGTGTCTCCCAAAAGTGCTTTATTTAAGGTCACATAGCTTGACCCATTTGATGCTCACGGAGAATTTGTATAGTATTGATTCTGCCCCTTGTGTAGGCTTTGGTGATATTCACGATATAATCTTTTAACATTCCAACCACTTGGTAATAGTTTTAGGCATTCTCATTTCTTTCGTTTCTTTTTATCGAGTGTTGGTGGCTTTGTTAATCTTAAACTATTCAAATAATGTTGAACATGTTTCATCAAGGTTAGGGCTTCGTTTGGCGCGGTGGTGGCGGTCGTGAACGCGGTGGTCATGAACCGTCGTTCGTGAATGCTCGACCTCACCTAAAAAAATTCATGCATTTTATGCTCAAAACTAGTTCATTTTCTTGGTAGCGGTCATAACCTGTCTTGTCAAACATACATTCTATGATAATAACATTTTTGATCAAACTCGCCGGAGAAAATAAGTCGTGCCAAACGAAGCCTAGGTCTAACTGACACTAAATAAATTTGTTTGCTTATTTGGTGCTTTGCACATAAATTTAGTTTTTATTATCTTATGTTCGATCGTCTACTTATTATTTATCTTATCGCAATATCATAAGGCTGCCATAAAATCTTGTATAGCTTTTCCCACATTTGTTTATATCTTCTATTTTATACACCATGAATTAAAATTTATATGCCCATTTAAGTCAGTTCAATTATTCGTCATTTCTTCCTCATGTATACATTATTGTAAGTGATGCATGGTAGGTTGTATATGTGGATGTCCTAAAATGTAAGCCTAAGTGAAATGTAGTGCACTTACAGACTTACTGACAACTCCTAATGTGGGTGCAAATGTAATATACAGCCTGATTAAATTAACAATAAGTAATTAATAAAATTTGGTCAGGAGCGCATTCATTCACAAATAATGAAATTGGAAAAATAAATGCTAATTCACAAGTAATAGAGGTGCAAGTGATGTAAGTGTGCTATGAATAAGTCTTGCAAGTCAGACAATCTCACAGAAGAACAAACATATGCTATAACATTCACTAAATATAGTCCAAAAAACAAAATAAAGAAACACAAACATCAATTATGACTTACACATGTAGATGGAAACGGAATGTGGGCGGTTATGCTGAGTAGAAACCAAGGGGGGCTCGGATAGGGTGGATAACTTAAGTGGGTTAAGGATCAGGGGTGGAAGGTGGCGGCTGGTGGTCGGAGAGGATGAGGGAAACGGCCGGTGATAAAAAAAATTATGGCTACAGTAGTGTAACCGTCGACGGGAAATTCAGGGCTGAGAGTGTTGGCGGTGGTGAAATTGTCGGGGGGGGGTCTATGGCTGTAGGTGGACGTCGACTGGCTGGGGAGGCTTGGCCGGCGTCGGGTAGCAGTGGATATGGGCTGGTCGTCACTCAATTTAAGTGGGTATAGTTGTAATATATATTTAGTGCATTCCAAGTCGTGTTTATGGTTCTAATCCCGATTGGGGTAGTTCCGTCTTTTTCCTTTTTAGGTCTTCCTTCTCTCAAGTATATGTATGAGTGAGGGCTCTCTAATTAATTAATGAAAGCTTAATTCCTCTCCACTTGGTATCAGAGGAAACCTAATCCCGTGCGCCGCTTCTCCTGTTCGTCTCCTTTGTTCGATCGCTTCTCTGCTTCGACCGATAGATCGTATCGATCTGAGCGGATCTTCGTGCACGACCCGCCGATGCGGTTGTCTGGCAGAGCCGACGCCACCGTCAGTCGCTGAGGAGAATGATGTTGTCGTTCTCCAGTGAAGCCGCCGTTCCCGTCGATCCTTCTCTTCTGCTCCAGTTGCCGCCGCCGGTCCTATGTGAGGCCGTTTTTCATCTCCGATGCTCCCTGTCGCTGTGTCGACGACTCTTGTTGCTCCCTGCCGCTGCTATCCGCCGATCTCTATTATCTATCGCTGTGTCAACCAATCCTGTCGTCGATTCCTGCTGCTTGCCGCCATTTTCTGATGTTTCCTGATGCTTTGAGGTTGCTGCCGATTCCAGTCCTGCTGCTTGCCGCCGATTCCTGATGCTTTGAGGCTGCTGCTTGCTGCTTTCCGCCATTTTCTGCTGATTCCTGATGCTTTGAGGCTGCCTCTAATGGATTGTGCTACTTGATCTCGTGTCTCTCTTCTTCGTCGATATGGGTGATCCCGATTTGTCTATATCTTCTCCGGGTGTAATCCAGCCTCAGTTGAGTGACCCTAGACGGCTTCATGGTCACTCCAGCTCCTTGAAGATTACCACAGTTCCCTTGGATGACACAAATTACCTTGAATGGTCCCGCGCTGCCCAACATGTCATTCACAACCCACAAATGTTTGGGTATATTGATGAGACGATTAAGGAGCCCCCCAAGACTGATCCCTCCTGGAAGCGTTGAGATTCTGACAACTCTCTAGTTGCCTCCTGACTCCTCCATTCGATGTCTCCTAAGGTCTACCAGAGCTATATGTTGATGGATTCGGCATTCGAGATCTGGACCCGTGCTCGCGAAACGTACTCTCGGATTGGCAGATCCACACAGGTTTATGAACTCACTCGCCGCATTTTGGAGTTGAGGCAGGGATCAATGACCGTTTCATCATTCTTCTCGGAGTTTGAGCGCCTTTATCAAGAGCTGGACTACTTTGCGCATTTCACTCCTGCGCGTACTGCTGACGGCGTTCAGTTAAAGCAAAAGGAGGATCGCTTCCGTCTCCATGTCTTCTTGATGGGCTTGAACATGGAGTTTGATATGACACGGACACATGTCCTCCACCGCTCTCCTCTTCCCTCTCTTCGGGAGGCATTCAGTATGGCCCTGACTAGTGTTGGTCGAGGTCTTATTCCCACTTCTGGATCTTCTGTGCCCACCTGTGATACTATGGTCGAAGGGGACACTCTCGGGAGGTATGTTTCAAATTTCATCCGCATCTGGTGGCTACCGTTCTCATGATGTTGCTTACACTACGGATGTCTATGATGAGCCCCAGTATTCCGCCTCTGCCTCTCTTACAGCTCAGGAATTGGATGTCTTTCGTCGCCTGCTTCACTCTCAGTCTGATCCTGTCACTGGAAGTTCTACTTCCCTTGCCACCATGGTTATGCCCAGTGCTCATGCAGTCACCTCCTCACCTTCTGAATGGGTGCTCGACTCCGGTGCTACGCACCACATGACTGGGTCTTCCTCAGGTTTTCTCTCTTATACTCATTTGTCTGATAAGGACAAAGTTATTTCTGCTAACGGGTCTTTGTCCTCCATTGTTGGCAAAGGTAATATCTCATGTTCTCCGTCTATTTCTCTTTCCTCCGTTTTTCATGTTCCCTCCTTTCCACGCAATTTTCTCTCCATCAGCAATATTACTAAATCTCTCTACTGCTCTGTAACTTTTTTTCCTGATTCTTGTGTCTTTCAGGAACTGGGTACGAAGCGGAACATTGGCAGTGGTAGGAACCGTGGCGGCTTGTACTACCTGGATATCCAGCTTCCCTTTCAGGATCTTTCCAGTTCCACTGTTACTGCTGATGATGTTCGTCGCTAGTATCTGCGTCTTGGACATCCATCCTTCGTTTATCTGCAAAAATTATTTCCCGCTTTTTTACCTTTTCTTCAGAACTTTGCTTGCTATATTTGTGATATGTCTAAACATGTGTGATATACTTCTTCGCATCTTTCTTCCCCTAGTTGTATCTCGTTTGATGTTATTTATTCTGATGTTTGGGGGGTCGTCCCCCGTTTTATCTTTATCTGGTTTTCGATAGTTTGTCACTTTTATTTATTGTTTCTCTCGCACTACTTGGGTTTATCTGTTGAAAAAGAAAAATGAATTTTTTCGTTGTTTTCAAGCGTTTCATAAAATGGTCAAAACCCAATTTGATGCCTCTATTCGTATTCTTAGAAGTGATATTGGGGGGGGGGGGGGGGGAGAGGGGAGTACGACGATCGTGTTGCCTTTGGTTCATACCTCACCACTCATGGTATCATCCACCCAAAAACGTGTGTTCACACCTTTACTCAAAACGGAGTGGGCGAACGTAAAAATCGGCACCTCCGTGAGGTTGCTCGTTGCCTCCTAGCCACTATGCATCTTCCTAAATCCTATTGGGGTGATGCGGTTTTTACAACTGCTCACTTTATCAACCGACTTCCCTCTCGTGTCCTTTCCTTTACTACTCTAGCTCGTCTATCCACCTCCGGCGTGGTTCATACTTCCCATTTGGCACCCCGTGTCTTTCGGTGTGTCTGTTTCGTCCATGTTCACCAACCCCATCGCGACAAACTTGACCCTCGTGCTCAACGTTGTGTCTTCCTTGGCTATTCCTCTACGACCAAAGGATATCGCTGTTATCACCCCCCCCTTCCCGGCGTATGTTCTGTACCATGGATGTCTTCTTTCGGGAGGGGAAATCCTATTTTCTGCCTTCGACTGACCTTTTTCGTCAGGGGGGAGTAGTGGAGATACTGATGTTACTCTTGCCCATCTTCCTCTTCTTCCTTCTATTCCCTCCATTCCTCTTTAGCTTCCCATTCCGGTACCCATAGCCCCTATCCCGGTACCAGACTCCTCTACTATGATTTCTCCTTTTCCCCACGTATACCATCGTCGTTCAGGTACACAAGCCACTACAGTTCCACCTCTACTAGTGCTAACTTCAGACTCAGATTCTGATGATGCTGATCTGCATATCCCTCTTGCATTGCTGAAGAAAGGTAAAGTTGTTTGTACTCAACATCATATTTCTAATCATGTGGCTTACCATCATCTCACCCCGCCTCATCAGACTTTTGTTTCGTCTCTTTCCCTTGTCGTTATTCCTAAGACATGACAGAAAGCTTTGGGGATACCTTCCTGGACACAGGCTATGCAAGATAAGATGTCTGCCTTGGACAAAAATCACACATGGGGTGTTTCCTTTCTACCCCCCAGGAAAGAAATCTATTGGTTCCCGGTGGTCTTCTCGGTTAAGCAGGACCAAGATGGCAAGGTGGAACGGTACAAAGCACGTCTGGTCCCTCAAGGATACACTCAGACTCAGAGAGTTGATTACCAGGAGACCTTTGCTCCAGTAGCAAAGATGAACTCCATTCGGGTGTTGTTATCATGTGTTGCATGCCTGGATTGAGACCTCCATCAACTAGACGTGAAGAATGCGTTCCTCCACGGTGAGCTTGACGAAGAGGTGTACATGAAGTTCCCTCTTGATTTTGTGAAGAGAGGAGCTGAAGGGTTTGCCTGCCGCCTAAGGAAATCCTTATATGGCCTGAAGCAATCACCTAGGGCCTTGTTCGGGAGATTTCTCACGGCTATGCTCAAGTTTGGGTACAAACAAGCTCAATCTGACCATACCATGTTTATCCGGAGACATGAACAGAAGATTGTGGTTCTCATTGTCTATGTGGATGACATCGTGATTACTGGGAATGACACAGAGGAGATTGCCAATCTTAAAACCCTCCTGTCTGCTGAATTTGAAGTAAAAGACTTGGGAAGATTACGATACTTCCTTGGTATCGAGGTGGTTAGATCTGAGCAGGGTATCTTCATATCCCAATAGAAGTATATATTGGATCTCCTAAAGGAAACTGGCATACTAGGTTGTGTTCCTGCGAACACTTCTATGGAGGAAAATCACAGGATTAATAAAAATGGTGATGGTGATCACACTGATGTATCACGTTATCAATGATTGGTTGAGAAACTTATATATTTATCCCACACACGCCCGGATATTACGTTTGCGGTCGGTATCCTTAGCAGATATATGCATTCTCCCAGGATCAGACATCAAGAAACTGCATATCGCGTGCTACAGTATTTGAAGAAAGCCCCTGGTCGTGGTCTTCTATTCTCCAAGAACAATCACTTGAAGATTGAAGTTTTTACTGATGCTGGCTGGGCTCGATGTCGTGATGACAGAAATCCACCACAGGATACTGTTCCTTTGTTGGTGGAAACTTGGTGACGTGGCGTAGCAAGAAGCAGAATGTGGTGGCTAGATCAAGTGCTGAGGCAGAATATTGGGCTATGTCTCATGGCCTATGCGAGGGTCTTTGGTTGCGTACTGTGTTACAAGATCTGGGTTTCTATGTGACAGCCCCTTTTTCCTTGTTCTGTGAGAATAAGACAACTATTAGTATCGCTCATAACCCAGTCCAACATGACCGGACAAAACATGTTGAGGTTGATCGACACTTTATCAAAGATCACTTGGATAAAAAGACAGTTGTCACACCTTTTGTTCATTCCAAAGATCAGCTGACTGATGTGTTTTCCAAAAGCTTAGGGTGTGATGTGTTCATCGATGATATTCAAAAGCTTGGGATGACCGACATCTCCGTCCGACTTGAGGGGGAGAGTTGTAACATATATTTAGTGCATTCCAAGTCGTGTTTATGGCTCTAGTCTCGATTGGGGTAGTTCCGTCTTTTTCCTTTTTTAGGTCTTCCCTCACTCAAGTATATGTATGAGTGAGGGCTCTCTAATTAATTAATGAAGGCTTAATTCCTCTCCACTGGGATGGCGTCACGATGGGGACGGGGGATGTAAACTGGAGATGGGAGGTGGAGGTGGGTCGCGTCTGGGACTAAAGACAAGGCTTGCCGGATCAAGAAGTGGGAGGGGTACAGTTTGCCGGAATGGTGGGGAGTCAATTGCCGAGGAGAGTGTCAGACGGAGCTTGCGGGAGTAGGCGAGAGCAGCGAACAAGAGATTGACGGGAAAGAGGGCTGAGGACGACGAAGCCTTGGAGTCGCACCAAGGGAGGACCTCCCGAAGTCACACCAAGAGGATGGGACCGACGGTTCCATAACTGGGGCAAAACCACGTTGCCCTCAAACGATGCCTACCTGCGTGTAGAAATAATAAATAACTGAAAGGGTACCTGGATCAGACGTCTCATAATGTATGAACCGACCGGGTGTCAAATACAACTCAAAAATAAAAATAAGTACATGAAAAAGACTCTGAACGACCATTCAGACACATCTGTGGACTTGGATCGCTCAAACAGGTAGCGGATTACTGTCAGTTGCGGGAATATATGTATGTGGGCCGACGATCTCCATCAACTCCTCTGGCTTGAAAGTACCATCTCTGGTGAGTGAAGATGGTCGTACTCTCGGCGTAGCCTAGGGCAGAACCGTTCAAGCTCCTCCGAGGAAATCCAAGTGTCATTTGAGATCATGTGGACGCTCCAACTGACAAGATATCGTAATGTATCTCGCCCCCCTACGATTGTGAAGTAATGAGCAACAATCTGAAGTATGTCTTCGGCAGTCACGTGCAGCTCTGAGTAAGATGTATCTCTGTTTGAAAACTGGATTAGTGGAACCATCGGTGATGCAAAGTGGGCCTCATGGTGGGACTCATCAGGCTAAGGCTGGGATGTAGTAGGAGCGAATAAAGGATGATGTTGCTTATGCGTGGGAGTGGAGAAGGGATCCGCATATTTTGAGGGATGTCAATCTCATATGCATTTATATTGATCATTTGTATGATTGTACAGGGACTCATTTGTTGATCGCTTAACTTTTTGTTGATCCATGAGGGAACCTCTCAGATCGTATGTGAATCATCATCTGCTTTCCAACTTCAAAAATATGCTCCCTCCTGTGCTGATCTGCTTGAGTTTTATAGTAATCATTACTCATTGTCATTTTCTTTTGGACTGACTCATGAAGTGTATGCAAATGATTAATGAAAGACTTTGCAGACTCACTGAGTCGAGATTGTAAAGGAATTTGATCAGTCAATGGGCTTCCTAGGTTCATAACCTAACATGATGTAAAATGGACTCAAACCCATGGTTCTATTAAATGAACTATTATATGCAAACTCAGCTACAGGTAGAACGGAATCTCGGGTAGAATGACTATCCCCAGTTAGACATCCCAGAAGGGTTCCTAAGCTACGGTTGACAACCTCCGTTTGTCCATCCGTGCGTGGGTGATAGGCAGTGGAAAACTTCAGTGTCGTATCGGTTTTATTCCACAACGTTTTCTGAAAATAGCTCATTAATTGAATGTCACGGTCAGAAACTATAGAAGTGAGTAGCCCGTGATATTTGAACACTTCTCTAAAGAATAGAGTTGTACCGTGGAACCTTAATCCGCTGACTTATAGGCTTCCATCGTTGGGACACCCTAGGAATATGAAAGCCAACCAAAATCCCAAATCCACGTATACCTTACGACGAATGTTACGGAGTGTTATGCGAACGCGCAACTAGGAAAATCCATATATGCTAAAGTCGCAACATCATCATCAATTCGGGCCTAGAACTGTGAATAGGCTTCACACACCATGCTTAATCCGGAACGAATATTGGATTTCTAATGCAAATTAATGACGGGGTCGTAATCCCATGCCCTGGGGTTCTAACGAACCAAAGGAGCTCATCTTCCACACTAATTTGTTAGAAGAGACTCTCCAAAAAGGGCAGCCCGGTGCACAAAACATCCCCGCGTAGCGAGGGTCTGGGGAAGGGTCCCAACACAAGGGTGAAATGTAGGCAAACCTTACCCTGCATTTTTGCCAGAAAAGTAAAGGACATGGCAAGCAAACAGTCCTAAGACCGGAGGAATATATTGTTACCCTTGAATTCCTCCTCGACATCATGAAAAGCATGCAATGTTGTGCGTAAGATAACCAAAAGAAGTTGCTCTTTGTATTCCCGGATTCGGCTCTTTGTTTGGAGCTCCAAATCCTCTCCAATGGCTAGATTTCTCAAGCCCTAGACTTCCTCATCCTCTTCTCTCTCCCTCTTCTCTCTCAGCCCCAGAATGGCATAACGAGCCTCCCACTTTAGGGCATGAGGGGAGTGATATGTTATGTTGGATTGAGATCCACGACTCGGATTAGAACTTAAAATATCAGTTTACGCGGACCGCATGGTCATGCTCCCGAGCACACGATCATGCCTACGATCTCGTCTATTACACACGCATGATCCCTTGGAAGATCGCACGGTCGTGCGTGATGGGGATGCAAGAGCAAAATCCAAAATTTTCAAATTTCGATTTTCTTTAGCTTAGAAAGCGCACGGTTGTGTCGCAGGGTGCGCACAGTTGTGCCGCAGGGTGCGCACGGTCATGCTTGAAGAAAAAAACTGCAGTTTTGCTATTTGTTCTTGACATGCTGAACTCACCACACACACCTCAGGCATAGATAATACTCAGACGGTTTAGGGGTGGATTTGGGGCATTACAATACGCCATGTTAAAATCGGAGCCTGTGAAATAATCAGATATGAGACGCTCAAAGCCTCTACTTGGGCACTCATCGTGTGCAGTAGGCTTATTGAGGGCATCCGCGGGTTTGTTCTCAACACAAGACATATGTTTGAGAACATAATGGAACTCTTGCATGTACTCCAACCATTAAGCATTGACGTTGGCCTAATTTCTTATGCAAGTCAAGGTATCATAGAGCCTGATGATTTGAGTACAATGTAAACTCTTTGGATAAGAGATAATGTCGCCAATGGCATAAGACTTGGATGATCGCGTAGAACTTCCGGTTATAATTAGAATATTTTTGTCTGACCTCATTTAACTTCTCACTAAAGTAGGCGGCATGATGCCCTTCCTGGCTCAATACGCCGCCATTGCCTATGTCTGATGCATCACAGGCCACCTCGAAGACTTTACTGAAATCGGATAGTCGAAGAACAAGAGTTGAGGATAACTCGTCCTTAATCTCGTTGAACGCTTTGGTGGTGGCTTTGGTCCATACAAAATCGCCCTTGCGTAGGCAACTTGTGAAGGGTGTCATAATCAGATTGAAACCACTAACAAACCTTTGACAGGATGTGACATGTTCATGAAATCTACGCGCTTCATGTATGTTCGTGGGAGTTGGCCATTCACTTATAGATTTAACTTTGTCAGTCTGCAAAAATGTCCGCGATGGACACGATGTATCCCAAAAAATGTACATACGCGGATAAAAAGGTGCGCTTCTTCATATTGATATATCGGGGCTCCTTTCGGAAGACTTCACATACGAGTCTAATATGAAGAAGATGATCAATGTGTGTCTAACCGTAGATGAGAATATCATCGAAATGAACCACCAATTTGCCCATATAGGATCGTAGGACCTGGGTCATAAGCCTCATAAAAGTGTTGGGAGCATTTGATAATCCGAATGACATTACTAGCCATTCTTACAATCCATCTTTTGTTTTGAAGGTCGTTTGTCACTCATCTCCCTCACGTACTCTAATCCGATGTTACCCGCTGCGTAAATCAATTTTAGTGAAGACTTGGGCACCAGCCATAGCGTCCAAATCCAATATATCATCTAGTTGAGGAATGGGAAAACGGTACATACGCCAACTCACGTCCTTCTTAGGAGTAAGAAGGGTTGGGACGATACATGGACTCAAGCTCTCTCGTATGAATTGTTTTTGGAGAAGTTCATCGACTTATCGTTTCAGCTCGGCGTGCTCGATAGGGTCTGTACAGTAATGGGGTAAATTGGGCAGGGATGCCCTATGTACTAAGTCAATGACATGTTGAATCTCTCTCAGGGGAGTCGACTCATCCGAAAGGTCATCTGGTGTAATATCAGAAAACTCATCTAGAATGAGACGAACATCTAGTGGACCTCTAAAGTCTCAATCGGGCTCTTAGATGCCTGTGTGGAGGCCACAACTAATATAATGCATTACTTACGACCCTCATAGAAAATTACCTTTCATCATGATATGTAAAGGCTTTGTGGAGGTTGTGTCGTCTGAAGAGTCAACTCTACCTGTGGAAGGCTCCTTGGGTTGAGTTGAGGATTGGGTGATTTTGCGTCCCTTATCATAAAATACACATGTGGCGTCCTACCATAATATGTGGCGTTCGTGAGAATGACATCACATCATACTCAATTCTCAAATGAGGCTGGGCTGATAGCCACAAGGTGTTGCTGAGTGACCTGAATAACTGTCTGTCCACCCAGAAAACTCGGTATAAGTGTGGGTGGGGTTCAGTTTCACTTTCATGTGCTCTAGCCCCTTTTGGCAACTATATTTACACAACTCCCACTATCTATAACGAGCTTGTAGGCACCCTCACACTAGGGAAATAAGTATATAAAATGTTGGTGCGTCTCCAACCCTCATCAGTGCGTGGAGTATGTAGTAAAAGACGGATAACGCCCATCTCAAGTGCATGATCTGCCTCATCCTCCCAACCCTCTTCTATAGCCATGACAATATCTTCTCAGGTGATTCCGTTGATTTGGTACTAGGGTCAGGGTCTTCCTCAATAAGTAGATTCCGTGTGGGATACTGTGCGGGCACATGGCCTCTATCCTGACATCGGTAGCACTGGATTCCTCTGGGAGGCCCCAACGGTAGTGGATTTGCCTTTAATGTCAACGGTAGTGAACGATTAGCGGATTAGGTATGATGGACCGGCTCCCTGCTGGAGAGGCCTCCTAGGCATAAAACTGTCG
Organism: Dactylorhiza incarnata; assembly: GCA_033032865.1. Taxonomy (NCBI): domain Eukaryota; kingdom Viridiplantae; phylum Streptophyta; class Magnoliopsida; order Asparagales; family Orchidaceae; genus Dactylorhiza; species Dactylorhiza incarnata. The sequence goes on from JAWHQI010002804.1 coordinate 19,391, forward strand.
GACTGTGGGTTAGGTCGCTTTGGACCAAAAGTTCGTAGGTATTGCTCATATTCTAAGGCGAGCTGGAAAATCTGCTCGATCGACTCCATGTGGTGAGGAATAAGTTCCCTATGAATGTTGGCCTTTAACCCGACCCGAAATCGGGAGGCTGTCACCATATGCTGCTCGATGATATCACTCCTAATGACAAGCTCGACAAAATGAGTCATATGCTCTGCTACAGAAAAGGTCTCTTGTCGTAAAGGTTGGAGTTGATCTAAAAGTTGGTTTCGATATGAAGCGGGTAGATATTTTTCTTTGAGCTTTTGCTTCATGTCGTCCTATTGGGTGATAGGATAATAACCCTCTCTGTTTAAGGAGCACTCAATACTCGTCTAATAAATTTTAGTTTTCCCATGTAATTTCATCTTAGCAAACCGAACTCGTTTCTCATCAGTCATCTCGTACCAATCAAAATAATTACCCGTCTAAAAGTCAATCGTTAAAGGCTTTCAGATCTAGCTGACCATCATAGGATGGGGCATTGATCTGAATGTTGTGCGTGATATCATCCTCCCCAATATGACCTCACTGGGGCTCATGATAATCCATGTAATCATCATCTCTATCATGGTTAAACCGTGTTCGGGGAACTTCACGATCTCTATAAAGGGGATATCGGGGTTGATGTCGTTCTTCTGGGGGAGGTGGTGTCGACCCACTATGGGATCTCTTCGACGCTCATAGGTTGGCTCAGGTCCCTCTTGGAAGGGTGGAGGTGGGACTTGGGCAATAGGATTTACGAACATATGTCACGATGTCCCTCTATGTCACGATGTCCCTCTATGTCACGATGTCCCTCACGATGAATAACTTATTAACTTGTGGCCTAATAACCTATATTGTTAAAGGCGCGCCTAAGTCTCAAGGCTCACCAAGCTCAGAAGTTTGCGTCTTCGTGAGCCCTTTTTGCGTCTTTGGAGCATGAAAAGCGTGCTTGGGTGAGAGTTTTATTGTATTTTTTTTCAAATAAAAAAGCAATAATGTAAGAACTCAATAATTTTTGCATGATTTAATGTTTGTCAAACATAATCGAACATTGAGACTTAGATATGATGCAAGTGACCACATTGATTCTATTTTTTAAGAGGTAGAAATGATAGAAATGAATGATTAATGAGTGGAATAGATAAAGAATCTGATCAAGAAGATGAACTGATGTTTGATGCTGATTATTTAAAATGAATGTAGTTGCGTCTTGCCCTCATCAGGCGTGTGCCTTGAGTCTTGCGCCTAGGCTCCAAGCCCCCTTTGCGCTTTTGTGCGCCTTAAGCCATTAATAACTAAGCTAATGACTTCTCGAGGACGAGGGTTCCTAAGAGGATCTAGACTATCCGCTCCAGTAGCGAGGATTCCAAATTGTTCATTAAGGTCATTAAATTTGATTCCAAATTGTTCATTAAGGTCATTAAATTGTGCGTCCATTTGATCGAAGCGATTAGCCAAAAAGATTTGAAAATCGGACATAGACATATCCAAATAAGAACTAACATATGTGTAAGACCAAACTGTGAAGATTTACCAGTGTTTGGCTTGGATTGAAGGCAGAAAACTTGTCGGTGGCTGAGGGCCTTCTGAACAGAGGCTGGAATGAACTTTTTCTGCATGTGAAGCACCTGAAGGGATACGACTATTGTTCTGGGCGGCTGGAAACAGGGGCAGGCCGTTGAATTTGAGTCCTCTGGAGCTTACCGATTAGAGTGATGGGTTGTGATGTACATTGTTCTGTTTACCGGCAAGAACATCACGGAACGTAACTGCCTGAATGAGTGTAGGTTGCAGGAAATCCGGTTGACAGAAAGTCCAGGTGCCGGAGTTTGAAAGAGCAGATGATCGATGATTTTTTACGACAGTATTGGTGCGATGCTTGGAGGGAAATAATAACCGGTGGTCCTTCGATGTCACAGGAATAGGGGGGGGGGGGGGGCAGCTTACCCTTTCAGAAGGAAAATTTGTTTCGTCCTTGAGCGCCGATTCACGACAAATTGCCCTTTCCCCAGCGGTTCCAAGCAGTTTTGGGCGGGTATAGGGCCTTTGATGTTTTTTTTTTCATGGGCGGGGAAGACAGTTTATCCAATAACTGTCGAAGTTGGTCTCTATAACCGGAATGGAATAATTGGAAATAGGCTAACACCTATTCCACGGCTTCAACATCGTAGTGATCACAAAATCTAAAATCTCACCAGATTCTGCAATGCCCACAAATGAACTCCACACACATTTATAGAATAGAGTCACACAATGAACTATGACTGGCCGCCGCAATACACATAAAACATACAAAAATAATGTGCGTGAATATAAAACCAACACAGAAAATATCCCGTCGACACTCTGAGCGCCGCGGCGGGCTCGGTTCGTCCATCTGATGACCCTAATCTCTCCTCCTGCAAGTGTAAATCTGAACGGGCTCCGATGCGGGTCGGCACCCCGTGAATTTTGATCCCCATCAGCATTGCCAATCAGAAAGTTCTATCAAAATTTTTATATGCGGTCGATTTTCAAAATCTTGGCTTGCTTGTCAAGCTTTTACAGAAACCCTAACATGCATGCACGAATTTCTATAGAAATCTTGGTATGGGTAACAATTTTTAATAATAATCATGTCATTATGCCAATATTTTTATAAAACCTGACATGATATCAGCATGTATAATTATCTTTATTTTTAAGATTTAAATAAATTAAATGATTTGTTTACAAACCCTAAAAATTATGTTGAGCAGTTTTTTTTCAAAAGATATTCACGTTGCTTCTACATAATATGAAGTGAACAATGATCTTGTTTATGGTTCATTAATCATTATGGTTCTCTTTGACACATTTTTTGGATCATTATGTGATTTTGTGCGATCATAATAATGATTAGTAATGAATCGTGATTGGATGTGAATATGTGATCATTATGATCACGCGAGATTGGATGGCATCATCATGGTCACATGCGATCACAATAATGATCTCGCGCATGATCATAATCATCGCATCTGATTGTATGCAACTTGCTTTAATTGCGATCTCTTGAATAATATAATTTTTAATCCACTGTATTGATTGTTTTGGTTCTAATGATCTATGTATATAGTTCATTAGGGGTGAATGTGCAGTAAATAAAATTTGAAAATATACAATTTATTTATCTGCATAAATCATAGATTTATACATAATTTTTTTCTATTTAATAAGAGTTTTTAATTACTCATTTAATAGTTTATTAACGTACATAAATACACACTAATAATTTTTGGATGATTTCAGGTTTGATGGAGACAAAGCTCGCAAGGATCACGACGGTTTAGTGCGGCATCTTCTGCTTTCATGGTAAGAAAACAGTTGCCGAAGTTTACAGATTTATATAATAATTATAATGATTGTTTTATTTTAGAGTGAAAGCTATAATAAATGACAATTTAGACATTTTAATATAGAATATTGTCGAGTAAATGGCTTGATTTTGCAACTGCTTATAAAATTAGTTGTGTATTTGTTACAATGACAGTTGTTGCCTGGAGCAATTATTGAGTTTTTTTGTTTGTTTCTTTAATTTGAAGATAACCTGCTTTCATTTTCTTAATTACAAAATTATGTAAAATATTCATAATCCTCCACTGCTAATAATAATTATTATCATCATACTTACCAATGTAGAATGATGCAAACTACAAATATGTCATAATATTACTGAAATTATAATTCTATGGTCTTAAAATAAACCACTATAACATTATTTTGTAGTTGACATTTTCACTCATTAGAGCAATATTAATACGGAATTTTTGTTGGTTCTTTTTGCTCTCCTTGATGTTGATATACCTCCTTGTTGTCGGCGATCACGGAGAGCGAGATATTGAGGGTAGAATGGGCGTGTGATACTTCGCTCGGGTGAGCTCCATATAGATTCGTCATGTTTGTATGAAATTGCCTTATTGGGCGATCGCCCTGGCTGGCACACTAAATAGTTGTTAAGAGTTGAAATTCATCTGCACTATCAGTATGAGCAAAGCGCTATCGCAGATGAGTCTATATGGTAGTTGCGGTGTCATCGTGCTCTAACTGGAGAGTGATGGTCGGAGAAATAGACCGAAGAATGACATGATGTTCATTATTGATCCATGTGTCAAATTGACATTGAAAATCGGCAGTTGTTGCCTTATCCGCATAGGTAGATTGTGGTCGAGGAGTGATACCATCAATGTGTCTATAATTTGCGACTACTTAAGTGACTCTTAACGACAAGAGTCTGGACACGATAGTTTGGTCACTCTAGGGTAAAATGAAGACGAGATTCAATTGTGGCATGAGCATTCGACATATCTTGTTCTCTATTGTGTCAAAGAGAAACCTTTGATGAGTGGGGTAGGAGGCAAAGTTGCAGATGTTGGATGTCCAGGACGTGTCGTTTTGAGTTTTTCATGTTGATTTTTATATATTGGGTTTTAATATTAAATTAATTATATATATACATATTTATACACATAAATAGTCTATTTTTATTTTATATATGTTGCTATATTAACAATTTAATACTTATTGAGCTTATAAATCTTACAAACAACTATGAACTATTTATATTACACAAATAAGAATGACGTAATACGATAAGTAAAACATTAAACATACACTGTACAAACATTGTAAAAGTAGTAATTTTAAGATGCTTGCAACTATATATATATTCTATAGCATCAAAATTTTAAAAATTATATTTAATGCTTACCTTATTCTTGATCTATCCCATAATTATCAACAGTCAGGATTGTAGATAGAATATGATCATCATCCGACGAACCTGACGACTCAAGATCTGCCTCGTCCCTCTCAGACACTATTCTCTTTCCCTTTCTTTTTTCACTCATGATCGCGTTTTTGCTCTTCATTATTTTAGAAGATCTCCTTGCATCCAGATCGGTAGGGGTTGGTCCAGGAATTTCAACAAGGGGAGGCCAGACATTGTCTTCCCCCAGCCAATAAGAAATCAGAACACCTCCACATTATCGGAGATATTTCTCCCTCATCCGGCCACCGTTTTTGTGTAGTCAAATTTCATTGTCTCGACGAGAGGAATCTAAATCCATCATCCATTTTGCGAAATTCTTGGGGGGGGGGGGGGGGGGGGGGGGGGGGGGGGGGGGGGGGGGGGGGGGGGGGGGGGGGGGGGGGGGGGGGG
>JAWHQI010002805.1:0-24562 GCA_033032865.1 Dactylorhiza incarnata
CATGAATGGCAAATGGCACATGAAGTAATGAACACATTTGTAACATTTTGGTTGCTACATTTTAAATGTTGATCATTTAGAATATTGTGTCACTTTACTCTCCGGGTTTAGTCCACTCGTTTGACTTTCTGACCAACAGTTGCATATAAACTCCAGACCTGAGTCAAAAAATTGGAAAAAATAAAGGATGATGAGGAAAGGGGGAGCAGGGCATGTATGACTCCACCAAGAATTACATACAACTGTCCAACTCACCTCTGTGCTGGTGGGCAGAAGCAGCTCTCAATGCATCACCACAGACTTCTCCGGATAAATTGGTCATGATCTTCCGTAAAGTCAGAGGGCGTGGAGAGAGCAGGAGGCTGCAACAGAGGCGGAGACATTCATTAATAATATAATAATAATAAGAAGAAGAAGAATAACACTACAAAAATACTCGGTCCATTCAGATTACTGATTTGAAAGAGGGCCAGGTGGATAAAGTTAGAGATTGGAATTAAAATTATAAACCTATTTTGGCTGGGATTCAGTCAGAGACAACTGCAGATAGATTTAAAGCAAGCACAAAGAATGGAACAACAACCATTCACCTAAAACAGAGACCAACTTCGTGCTCTATTCTGACGATTCTAGAGATGGAAAAATAAATGAAGTTTCCCTCAACACCTCAGAAAGATATTCCATGGGGAGTTGTATTGCATCAATATGGAACTTCTCAAGAGATGATAATAATCACTTGATTCATACTTTAGGTAAAAAATTAACCCAACTTTTTGATACACATACACAAAAACCAAACAAAACATTTTTAACAAAATTATTTCATAATATGCACTGGAATAGTTTTCAGAAGGATTCAGGCTTGAACTTAAAGTAAAACTATGGATCTAAATCTTTCAATAGTTGTAATTTCAAGTGAATAGTCAAGTCACAACAAACACCTGCTTTCCAGAACTCTAACTACTGGTCGCCAACACATGACTAACGATGCTTGGTGTGCGCTGAAAGTAATCTCATCCCGTTCGCCCATGACTTTAGCAGGTGACATGAAGTTTCAACACGCAATGCGTCTCTGAACAACAGCCGAACCCCCACACAAACACACGCTCTTTTACCGCTGCCAGACAGCCTACTGTACCGCGCCCAGCTGATCGGAGCGGAGCCGGAGCAGAGCGGATCGAGTGCAGCCGGGGCTGGCCGGCTGGCCCGGCCTAGCGGAGCCGAGCCGAGGGTGGGGGGGGGGGGAGGGGGGGGTGAGTGCGAGGCGAGGGAGAGGGGACTGCCTCTCCTGCAGCCTGCAGCTCTCATCGCTCGGTCTCTCTCGCACTCATGGGTCGTCCCGTATAGGTGCGAGAGAGACAGGGCGATGAAACGCTGTGCGGAATCGCTCTGCTGAGTGCGAGGGAGACAGGTGTGCGGAATCAAAGGGATGGGGCAACGCCACGCCCACGCACCGGCCGTCAACGAGGGGTGGGGGGTGTGGGGGCCTCGGCTGGAAGTCCCCCCCCTCCCCCCGTGGGAACGCACGCGGAAGGCAGTTCCGCGGCGCGCGAGTGGGTAGCGTGAAGCCTACGCCGCGGTTCAAATTTTATTAAAAGATCTTAAAATAAATTAAAATCTTGCATAATTGAATCTATGAACATTGATTACAATACGCTAACCAATATTACCACTGAGAAACTGATTCACCATCTTCAATAATGTTACTCATACTCAATTATACATTTTGTCCAAAATTAAAATTATGTATGGGTCAGTACTAGAGCTCCCCCCCTCCTAGAGCTCCCCCCCCCCCTATTTTTCTTCCAGTTTTCTAATAAATTCAATTTAATTCGATTTATTAAAATGAATCACTTAAATGGCATTTTAATACATGTTTGGAATAAAATAAGTAAAAATTGCAAAACATTTTTTAGAAGAATATTTTAAAAGCACATTAACTTAAAAAAAAAATTTAAGTGATAAAAATATTTTAAAGGTAATACAATATTAAATTAATTTAAAAAAAACGTTAACGCTAACGTGAAAGCAGATAATACTTATTTAATTTATAATTTTTAACATTTAATTTATAATTTTTGTGTGCATTTTGGTAGGCACTCCCTTTTTTGATGTTTACATGTACATGCTGCGGCAAGTAAGAAACAACAATGAATTATGCAGATCAGAGGGTGTATTAATTGCTGTTTAAAATTTACAAATCACTATGGTTGCCTAAGCGGGAGGCGTTGCTGTAGTGGCTGTATCGCCACTGCCAGCCACCTTGTTTCCGCAACATTTGAAACTATCTGCACGCTTGGCTTCGTACAGACTTACCATTCCCTTCTCTGCTTTGAAAGGCAAATTTATGTTAGTCCTTACAATACATGCCCGATACCTCTAGCGTTTAGTATCATTTTCTTTATTGAAACGCAAGGATGCAGAATATGTTGGTCAATCATGTGAATTCCGAATATGCGCGAATGTTGGGATGCGGGATGCGCAGCGTCCGGTGACGATAAACAAAACAAGTGACGCGCCACACTGCACTGGGAAGATAAGCCCGGCGCCTCGGGTGTGTGTGGGGGAGGGGGGGCTGTGCGCTGCGGAGCTGCGTCAGCAGTGCGCGGAGGCGCGGGCGCGGGGCGCGGAGGCGCGGAGGCGCGGGGCGCAGGGCGCGGGGCGCGGGGCACGGGGCGCGGGGCGCGGGCGCGGGCGCGGGGTGCGGGGCGCGGGGCGCGCTCGGAGGGCCCTACGCTCGTTTATCTCTAGCCAGCCAGCCGAACGCTCGCTCTCCGTACGAGAGTACTATGAGCCCAAAAATGAACCCGCCCGCTCCTGCCTTCTCTGTGCCGGCGCGAGGGATCACCGGGCCCGGCCGGAGCGGGCGGTTTCTTTTTGGGCGCATAGCAAGCATTCTGACACATTTATAATTATAGTTACTTTTTCTATTTTTGCGTCTAGCTGTGTACATAAATGTATCATCTGCTAAAAAGTGTTCACCCGGCCACCGCGGTCACCAGCTTTCACTCAGTGAGCGGGGTGGGGCCGGGCGCGTTGCTAGCGGCTGGCAGGAGGTCCCGGACGCCTGATGGGTAGGCAGTCCAGGCGCGCTCTGCCAGTTGGGTTGCCTACCCTAGTGCTGCCAGGAGCTACGAAGCGGCATTAACTTCGAACAGCTGTGGGGACGCGCTCGAACGCGCTAGGCAAATTTTGATTAGTGCTCTGGAATCGTCTCGGAGAGGCCAACCGACCACACCAAACCACATGTTGATACTCCCCCGCGTTTGCCAACCCCGCTGCCCCACACCCCGACTTTTAGGGACGCGCCCTCCGCACGGGGCTGGTTACATCGGCGTGCCGTTGACACCGTTCAAAAGGCCCTGTCTTGACGGTTCAAGAGCAGTCGCAGCATTTCTTGTGACTTGGCGCGTAGCAGCGTCGCAAGCGTCTGAAAGGCGGGCCAGGGGAGGGGGGAGGGGGAGGGGACGGACGCCAAACTTCCCTGGGCCGCGGTGCCGCGCTCGCACGCGCTAGGAAAATTTTGATTAGTATTATTTAGCAATATGCTGAGCAATATAGGTCAAGCTACGTAAGTAACCACATCCGGACAATATGCATTCACGTACACCAGGCTCAGCAACGGGGCCGAAGGCTTTGCTCGTGGCCTAGCACTATAATAATTGCATGACCAAATTTTGTCACTTAGTTCAGCTATCGAAAAATGGAAGTTGTCCGAATAAAGTTTTAAAAAACATGAAAACGCCCCTTAATTGTCGTTTTTTAAGTTTGGTGCCTGTTGTAAGGTCCATATTTCAATGCACGTAATGAGGAATGTAATACATGTAATAGGTGTAATACCTCACTAAAGGTAATAGTCGGTTGACAATTTCCCTGAGTGAACTCCCCCTCGCCTCCACCACCCGAAGGACAAGAGCGGGGCTATCTTCGCGTCCCAGTGGTTGTTGGCGTGCAGGGCACAACAGCCGTCGTGGCGTTCACCGAAAGGTAACTGTGGACTGCACAGCAGGCCGTGTCAGAGGGCTGCTTCAGCAAATCGGTTTAGCGATGGCTAGGCCCTTAAGGTTCTAGGGTCGCGTGTTCCGCGCCAACATCAAGACCGCCACGTGGAACAAATAGGCGTACGCGTGCTGGTCAGGGTCTGCGGCCTGACCCGACACAACGCGCAGCACGGCCTGGAGCTATTGCAGCGCACGTCGGTCTTTGGCTTCTCCATGTGCTACCCGTCCCCAAGGGCTTCGCCGCTGACCTCATCAAGGTCATAGCCATGTCCTGTGCCGCGATCAGCTTTTAAAGATCCCTGTGGCCGTCGCCTACACTAAACACACCGTGCTCGGCATCCCCGCGGTCTCGGGACTTCGGTATTTTACCTCAGGGTGATCCTAAAACGGAAAAGCGTATCTCGGGGCTTTTAAATGTGTAAAACCGCGTCTTCACCGTGAAGGTATGGCAGCGACCGTCTTGTGCGGCATTCAACGCCTGTGAGGTAGGCCACCGGTCCGTCCGTCTCCGGTGTGCAGACGGTGACCTACCTTGCCCCTGTGAAGCCGTGAGGATGAAAGGCCACCGTCTCTATAGCGGTGTGTTGCGGGCCGATCCAGTGGCCTACCTCACAGGCGCTGGACTTGACTTGACTTGAGAGGCTGGACCACAATGGCACTCTACCGGGTGTATCGTGGAACGCGCAACAGAGGAGCGGGTTGCCTATGCTTGACTCGGTGGGCGCGCCGGAACGGAGCGGTGCTGATAGGGGTGTGGAGATCGCGCCCCTGCGCTGCGGTTGGCGCGTTTTGCGCGACATTGTGACGCGATGCCGGGAAGTCACGAAGTCCTGACGCCGCGGTTTCGCGGCCTCCGCGGCCTCGTGACATCGTTGAGTCCTGACGGACGAGGCAGTGGCCACAAACAAGGGCGTGGTCCGTGACCTATTTCATAGGCCACAAGGTGCTCTCGGTACCTGCCAAACCCAGACGTTAAAACAGGGCTTGTGTGAGGGAGGAGTCGAAAAGCGAGGTGGATCTGGCAATGTCGCCGCCGGAAGAGAAGTCACTAGTCGCCGTCGCCGAAGCCGGAGTTGGTGCACGATGGACTGCCTACCTCTCGGGCGTTACGAAGGTGGTTTTGGCCAGGGACATCGATTTGCGTGAAGGGGCGAACCACTCAGAAATTTAGCGTACACAGGATTGTGGGAATGTGCTACAATGTGAAACATTCCTGACCTATTTGCCTCACATTTTGCCTACTTACAGGCGTTTTTAATGCCTCAATGTGGAATGTGCCTGGATTGTGTTTCCATTTTGTACACAGAATGTGGTGAGTGGTTCGCCCCTCGATTTGCGTTGAAGTCCGCCTCAATTCGGGCGTGAACGCGTATGGAACAAAAGCAATCGCTTCGCAAGCCTTTTTTGCTAAGCTAAGCGGAGCAACTGTTGGGCATTTTAAACGCCCCCCCGCCCCTTCCCCCGAGCCGGATACCTTTAGTAACTAAGGTTATCCTCCTATTCTTATTTTTAATGCTATATTCTTAAATGCATAAGGCTGAGATTTATAGGGCAAGGTTCAGCTACATTTGCTGGGCTATATAGGCCAAGCTGAAAAGCAAATCCATACACAGCTAGCTCAGCACTGGCTCAGCATCGAGGCCGCAGGTCTTCCCTCGGCTAGAAGCTCGCTGATGCAATCGCAGTTGCAATATAACAATTGCAATATAAAATATTGCAATACATATTGTAATATTACATTAGCAATATAACAATTGCAATATAAAATATTGCAATACATATTGTAATATGACATTAGCAATATAACAATTGCAATAACAAAGACCAGAGCACTAGTGCATTAGCTTCCAGGCTTCCGATCGTGCATGACCTAGCTCTTTAGTATTGTTAATCTTGTTGAGGAGAGCAAACCCAGAGACAAGATGGACAGTGAATGGCTGGAGACAGTGCGGCAGGTATGGGAGGACTACAGAAACAACAACTACGCCCGGATTTCCACCATGAGAGAGACCCCAGAAGTAAGAAACCATCTGAGAAATCTCGTGGATGCATTAGTCGAGGCAGCCATAGAGGCAGAGACCGCGAGGACTTCGAACCACTGCAAGTCCGCCGAAGTGCACCATGGACAATATTACGACGCTGAGCTCTTTGATGGTACAAACAGTAGCTTTCAAATATCGCCCCCATATTTTTAGTTTTCACTTTTACCGCAATCGCTCTCTTGTTATTTTCCAGTTGTTCCCTTTCAAGCTATGTCACAGACATACTTCATGAATAGGCGACATGCCATGCAAGCAACGACTCAAGCACTTTTGGGGAAAATAACATCCGATATTGGCTCGGTTACGCTCTTCAACCTGTCATCATCCCTATGTGCGCAGCTGGAAAAGCTTGAGAACAATTGGAAGTGGTGGAAGAAACTTCAGCAGGTCAGCGGTTCGATATGCTACTATTTTTGTCTCTTCCCCCTGAATAAAGTCAAACTTGTGTTCTAATACACCTGCCCATTTATTTCCCACAGGAAGCAAGCTCCAACTGAAGGCCGAGGCAGAAGGCTAAGTGCAAGCATGCAAGAATGGCGTATCGCTCTGGTTAACCATCACTGGTAGTGTTTAATGATGATTTACTTGATGTTCAGTAGGTTGTCATTCTAGTTGTTTCATTTATTGCCAAAGTAGGTTTGTCCATTGTCAAGGTTCAATTTGTAAAACCTTTGTTTTCTGCTGCTGGTTTAGGCATTTCAATTGCCCATTCAACATGTTTTGCATATGTCAGTCTTTTCTTACGCAAGTTGGGGGCTCTTACTTTAGGTTTAGGCTCAATCCTCAGGCCTTGCTCTGTAGCTGTTTGGCAGATGCGGTATTTTTTATATTTTGTACAATCTTTGTTGTTGTACATATTTTTGTATTGGTTTTTATGTTAAATTATTCCACTTTTGATTATGATTGACATTGCTTTTGACTAAACATTTCTAACTCTCATTTTAATCGGCGATAAAACAGTTTTGAGCTGTTCATCCGTTAAAAATCATAAAACCTCTGTAATTTCAGAACTATGAGTCACATGCTCTTGAGTGACATTTCTGTAATGTAACGCTGTAACTATTTGCACCCCGGTGCATCTTTGTAATGCAGACTTAGTTTCTCGATCTCATTATTTTACTGTTGAATTTGTAACTCATGTGACATTTTTATTTAATTGATAGCAGACTGTGCATGCACAATTCCTTATTAAAAATAAAAATGAAACAAGGTATGAAACCACCATTATTTTTTTATGGGCAGGAACGGTTGGAATTTAGTCTATGAGAACTTATCCCTGTGAGGGCACTTCTCTTCGCCTCCCTTCCCCCTCCCCTGACCCAATAACCTGAGGATGATAAAGCTTAGTCGCATACCAACTTTTATGCCAGGCAGGCCCACATGGGGATATAGAGTGGGAAGGGTTGTGCACTCACTTTTTATTTATCTCTTCCAAACTCTTACGAATACTTCCAAGTTTGGGGAACCAAGAAAATTAGAGCGACATGGAATAAAAAGCCTAGTTTTCCATCGAAGAAGGGTTTAAAATTGGGGAAAAAATAATTTTAGTGAAATGAGGACGATAAATGTCACTTTGATGCTTTTTTTATTGAAAAATTCTTACTCACCAAAAACATTTTGGGGACCTTTCCCATTAAAAAAAATTATACATACTAGAACTCGTTTGATTAAACACTGACCGAATATTGCATGCCTTCCAATTTCCAATCAATGCCTTCCCGTAGAGGCCCGTACTCCGTACTCTTCCCTGGAAGGACTCCAGTACCGCAATAACCGTAATGTCCCCCCTGTCACTAATTTTCCATACCCACACCGTCCAAGCCTCGCTGCAGGGTACCGACCGTCAGACTGCAATACTGCAATACGGCAATAGGTATAGCAATATAAATATAGCGATAGAACTTGACGGAGCCCATCAAGGCAAACATCAAGAGGACCCGGTTCTCGGACAACCTAACAAACAAAGACAAGAAGGACAAGAAATCGCAACCAAACAGAAAATGAAGATACTCACCTTGAACATCTGCACCATCCAGAACCCGGCCAAGCTCCTCATGCTGCAAGACTTCCTCCGCCAATCCAAGGCCGACGTCGTCTTCCTCCAAGAGGTCGCCGTCACTACCTTCGGGTTCTCAAATTTCACCGAAATTGTCAACCTCGGTCCTGCACGCCGAGGCACCGCCATCTTGCTCCAGCGAGGGACTCCACCACCACGACGCCGTACTGCACCCATCCGGCCGAGCCACCAGTCTTCAAGTTGGACACGTCACGCTCCTGAACATCTACGCCCCCAGCGGCTCCTGGCGCCCGCTGCCAGCGCGAAGACTTCTTTGCAGTCGACGTCGCCCCCCTGCTCGCCCGCGGGGCCTCCCGGGTCATCATGGCGGGTGACTTCAACTCTGTCCAGTCCGGGTCGGACACCAGCGGCGCCGCCCACCCCGTCTTCACACTCAAGCAGCTCGAGAGGGACCTCGAGCTGGTCGACGTGTGCAGGGAGCTGCAGCCAACCACAGCCTTCACCTACTGGTCCAGCACCGTAGCGTCTCGTCTAGACCGGGTCTACGTCAGCAAGACCCTGGCCGCGACGGAAGCTTCAGTGCTCCCAGCTGCCTTCAGTGACCACGCCGCCGTCACGGTCACCATGGACCTACCAACTGGTGACCGACGGCCCTCAGCGACCCCGTCAGCTTTGTGGAAGGTAAGCCCCCGGGTTTACACGCACGAGGCCTTCAAGTCCGAGCTCCAACTCAAATGGACAGTCATCCAACAACAAGAGCAGCGCTTCCCGCACATCCTGGCCTGGTGGGACTGGGCGAAGAGTCAACTGCAGGATTTCTGCAAAACATACAAGAAACAGGTGGACCAGCATGACAAGGCCCTCCTGCAGCTCCGGACTCAATGCCTCCAAGAGCTTTACAGCAGGGACAGCACCGACCCACAGCACATGCAGTACATCAAACAGCACAAACAGGCCATCAACACTATCCTCCAGAGAAGACTCCTCGGCACCCAGGAAAAATCCAAATGCAAAAGTCAGGCACCGGAAGAAATCACCACCATGTACCACATAGCACAGCAAATAAGAAGACACAGGCACAACAACATAACAGAACTCGAGAACGAGGCAGGAGAGAATATGACGGAAAATGTAATGCAAGAACTCATCTTCAAGCACTTTGAAGAGAAGCTCTCTTCCACTCCTCACCCAAAACCCGACCACTCACCAATTCTGGACCACATACCAAAGGCCACGACTCCGGAGGACAGTGAGGTACTGCTCCTTCCGGTCACATCGGACGAAGTACTGAAGGCACTCCTAGACAGTCCACGCGGAAAGAGCCCAGGCGCTGATGGCCTCACCGCAGAATTTTATATCCAAGGCTGGGAAATTCTGAACAAAGACATGGTTAGGCTCTTCAACTACATGCTCACCACGAAGACCACAGCTCCTTCACACCTAGAGGGGATCATGGTACTGGTGCCAAAAAAGGAAGACCCAAGAAAAGTGAAGGATCTGCGCCCAATCACCCTGCTGAACGTGGACTCCAAGATCTATTCAAGAATCCTCACCAAGCGTCTTACCAACCTGCAACACAAAATCTTGCACCCAATGCAGGTCCGCGGAGGGGCAAACCGCAACATGCACTCATCGCTGTGTGACATCAGGGACGCAATCAGCATGGTAGAGGTCGTGAACAGGAAGTCGAAGTGTGGGGCCTGCCTTGTCTCGATGGACATCAGCGGGGCCTTCGACAACATCAGCCACCAGTACATGTGGGAAGTCCTTCGGCGGTACGGCTTCTCAGAAGAGTTCATCAAGGTGATCAAGTCCATGTACCTTGAAGCAGAAACCAAGATCAGCATCAATGGCAAACTCACGCAGGCACTATGGCTCCGGAGAGGCGTCCGCCAGGGGGACCCACTAGCTATGCTGCTCTTCAACATCTGCATCAGCGTCCTCATCCGCAGCCTGGATGTCCTGCTTGCTGGCCTTGACCTTCCCTGTGGCGGCTCCAGTACCTACCTCAAAGTGTCTTCGTACGTCGATGATGTAGTCTTCTTGCTGACAGCACCCCGGAAGCACCGCCGGTACTGCAGAGCCTTCAGCAATTTGGCGACATCTCAGGCCTACGCGTCAACCCACAGAAGACAGCCGCACTCCCACTAGGCTCCTGGAGCAGGGCAACGGCACTCCCCTACGACTACGTTGATCAAATCAAGGTCCTAGGCATCACCTTCAGCAGCTAACACAAGGAACAACATGGTCAGCAACTGGGCTTCACGGGTTGGGGATTTTGCTCTCGGCCCTGCGAAGCACTGCCCTTCGACACCTCAGCCTGAAGCAGCGGGTATGGTATGCCAACTGCTTCGCCCTCAGCACAATATGGCACCTTTCCCAAGTGTTTCCCATGTCGGAAGGGACCTGCACGACCATCAAGAAGGCACTGGGCCACTTCCTGTGGGGCGGCAGGCACAGCTTCCTTCGGGTCCCGCTGGATGTCCTGTCGCTGCCACTCACCATCGGAGGGACTCGGTCTCCACCATCCCCGCCACAAGGCCGACGCCCTCTTCACCAGCTGCTGGTTCCACGGCAAGCGGACTGCGTCCTTCAGCGGAGCGTGGCTCAGCGTCCTGGAGCAGCTGATCGACGAGGGAAGCCACACGCCGCAAAGCGCAGCCCACCTCAAGACCTACAAGACCACCAGCAGCGCCATCACAACGCTCGACGGCGACCCGAAGACTCTCTGCAAAAGCATCTACCAGCAACTCCTTGCAACAAAACATCAAGACACAGCCCAGGGTCATCACAGCAGCGCCACAGCTTAACTGGGAAAACATATTCAAGATCGTCAACAGCAAACATCTCACAACACAGCAACAGGATATCTGGTACAGCATCGTAATGGACATCGTACTCACCAAACAACGGCTGCACTCCGATGAAGCCCAGTACATCCCTCAAGTGTGAAGTCTGCGGCGATGTGGACTCCATGGCTCACCGTATCACATCGTGCACTCCGACAATCCAGCAGCAGTGGCAGGTCCTGGAAGCAAAAACTCTCCACAATCACAGGCACCAACATCAAGCCAGACTTCATCCTGAAGCCGGATCTGACCCTGACCCAGGCAAAAAGACAAGAAGTGGCAACACTGGTCGCCGCACACCTGCAAGACTTTTGCTCTGTATAAATTCAAAAATATGCAAATATGTAAAAATATGTATTGTTCCTGTTGTTAACCTGTCTTCTTGGCTGCTGTAACTTTCTTTTTTATGTAAAATTAAAGTCGCAGTGTAGGGTCGTGCACCCTTCAGGTGGCGGCCTGAGAGGCGGGAAGGTGGGCCTGTGGGGCTATTGCCCCACTTTATTTTAAAAAAAAAGTGGTTAAGGCGACTGACTAGAAATCAGTTTCCCTCTGGGAGCGTAGGTTCGAGTCCTACCGACTGCGTACTTTATCATTATTATTACTTGTATTTTTTTTATTCCTTTTTTTTCTTCTATTTTTTGGCAGGTTGCACCGTTTACCTGTGTCATCACCTGTTCCCCCATGTCCGGGTGCAGTGGTCACTCTGAACCAGGGGGTGTAGCTCAGATGGTAGAGCGCTCGCTTCGCATGTGAGAGGCACGGGGATCGACGCCCCGCACCTCCACGTCGTCCTATTTTGGCCATCTTTTCGAGGCTGACAACGTGTACCAGCTCCAGCTCCAGTAACAACAGGCACCGGAGCTCATCATATGCCAACACATGCCGGCCCGTTGGTCTAGGGGTATGATTCTCGCTTCGGGTGCGAGAGGTCCCGGGTTCAAATCCCGGACGGGCCCTTCCTCTCGCCGTGGTTTCGTTCAGAGTCTCTCTTTTTTGTTTGTTTTGAGGCGTGCAACGCCGTGTGGATCGCCACAGGTCGAGCGCCAGGCCCGCTCCTGGTGGTCGCAATGCCCGTGTGCACCCACCGCACCGGCCCCATGGTGTAATGGTTAGCACTCTGGACTTTGAATCCAGCGATCCGAGTTCAAATCTCGGTGGGACCTGGCTCCCCTCTGCGGCGCGCGCGACTGCTCTTCTTTTGGCGCGCGCGTCACGGCGAGCGCCTGCGAAGTCCAGGTTAGGCCAGCCCGCCGCACCGAGGCGTCGGGCGTGTGGCGGGAGCTGGAAGCAAAAGGCGTGTCAGGTGTGGGGTTCGAACCCACGACCCCAGACGGGGACCAGAGCTTAAATCTGGCGCCTTAGACCACTCGGCCAACCTGACGGTGTGCGGCAATGAGGCGATTCTCAAGGGCGAAGCGTTTAATTTCCAGGTGGGGAGGCCGCCCAGGTGCGACCCACCTCTGCCGCCAGTGTCTCCTGATCGCGGTTTCTTTGTAAGTCTGCAGCTCGCAGCACCGGCTATCGGGTGTGGGGGTATAGCTCAGTGGTAGAGCATTCGACTGCAGATCGAGAGGCCCCCGGTTCAAACCCGGGTGCCCCCTGTCATGAGACGCTTCTTTTTTAGTCCAACAGGGTGATCCCGCTCTGTCGCTCGAGGGGAATTTCGCGAGGTGGCCCGTCCAGTGGTGCCCCCTGGTGATTTTTTTGTGTGGATCACGACTAGACGCCGACGCCGTCGTGTGGGTCCTCAAGTTGGAATCAGCGGCACAGGGTCCCTGTAGCGCAGAGGATAGCGCGTCGGACTTCTAATCCGAAGGTCGCGGGTTCGATCCCCGCCAGGGATGAGTGCTGGGGCGTTTGAGTGCGCAACTGGAACGCAACCCCACGTTTTACATTTCATTTGTTTATTAATTGATTTGTTTATTTATTTACAAATTTTTAAGGGAAAAGGGAAAAGAGTCTGGCCCGAGGCATCAAAACGAGGCACTTGGCACATTAGCAGAGCAAGGTTTCGATCCTCGGACCTCTGGGTTATGGGCCCAGCACGCTTCCACTGCGCCACTCTGCTGTCTTGCTTGCATGCACAACGGTTGAAAGCATAGCGAGAGAAAGAGAGGTGTGGGGCGGGGCGGGGCGGGGCGAGAGACGTGCCGGAGTAAGAATTTGGAGAATGAAGGGAAGAAACGAGTTGGCCGGCGATGGAGTGTGCTCGGTGCGTCACGTGTGCACCCGGTGGGGAAAGAGGTGCGAAAAAGTTTTGAAAAAAAAAAGAAAAGAAAAAAGAAAAAAAAGAGAGAGAGAGAGAGAGAGAAAAAGAAGGTGGTCTGGCTGTGTGGACGAACCGAGCCGCGGAGAGGGCGCCACTCTCGGACGCGATCCCACTGCCGCTCGCCACGGGGACTTTTGGCTGCTGGGTGAGACGTGCCCCCTGACCCGGTGCGCCCCTCCTTAGCGAAACCTGGCCCCCAGGCCGGACTCCTCCGGGGAGGCCATGTTGATGGCGAGCCCAGTGCGGACGTCCAGGTCGCCATGGTGCCGAAACCGCGGTGGTGCCTCAGCTCGCCGCCATCCTCACTTTCCAGCCTCCGGGTCGCCGGATTACAGGAGCGCGCCACCAGCCCCCAGCTGATCGGAGCCGTCACCTCGATCGCCGTGCCTCGAATCCGCTCTTGTTTCGCGCCGTGTTTACCGGTCCCCGCGGCCGCGGTGACGACCACCAAACAGCCCGAGGGCAGCGTGGCCGAGAGGTCTAAGGCGCCGGTTTTAGGCACCGGTCTCAATCGAGGCGTGGGTTCGAATCCCACCGCTGTCAAGGCCACGGTTTTGGGGGTCTTTGTCTTTTTTTTTTGGTGTGTGTGTGTGTGGGTTTTTTTTCTCTTTTTTTTCCGCCACGTAAAATCCAGCTCTCATGGCAGAAACGTGAAATGAACAACACATTGGAAAACAGGACGACACTCGAGCAGCCGAGCAGGCTCCCCCCAGCCCGCCCGGCACTGCCCGCACTGCCAAAGTGCAAAAGTGCACTTGGAACGCACTTCGAACGCCCGGCTAGCTCAGTGCACCCACACACACTTGGTCTCGAGCTCGCCGTGCGCTAAGTTGACAAGGGGTCTGCAGCGGCAGGACACCGCGGGCCCGGCTAGCTCAGTCGGTAGAGCATTGGACTTTAATCCAAGGGTCGAGGGTTCAAGTCCCTCGTTGGGCGGAACGATCCTTTTGTCTGCGCCAATTTGGATAGTGATGAGGAATCAAGAGAAGCTGCAAAGAAAGAGGAGGTGGATTCTTGGCGTTCAATGTGACTGTGAAGGCAAAGATGGAGAGTTTTTTGTTTTGTCCACCCGGACCGACGCGTGCGCCGACTGGCTGTCGCTCGCCGCAGTTCATCTCTCACCCAGCAATCGTGGCCGAGCGGTTAAGGCGACGGACTTGAAATCCGTTTCCCATTAGTGGAGCGCAGGTTCGAATCCTGCCGATTGCGGCCACCCTTTTGACCTATGACGTTTGACCTTTGAACCAGACATACTCAATTCACGCCGGTTCACTCGAGAGTCTCGCCCAAGACGGGGGTGTAGCTTAAATGGTAGAGCGCTCGCTTTGCATGTGAGAAGCACGGGGTTCGATCCCCCGCACTTCCACTCGTCCTTCCATTTTTGCCTCCAAACGACCTCCAGCAAAAGGAAATCATCCTGGCGTTTGGTAATCATTTGTGAACTTCAAAAGCGCACCTCTCGAAGGATGGAGCAGAGGGCCGGGTTCATGGGCCGTTTCCAGCCGGTTTGGAAGACCACCATGCGAAACCAGTCCTTATCGACGTCTGTACGTCCCGCATTCGTCGACGGTACTCAAAGTACATCCGAAGTTGAAAGACGTGCTCACCGATATTCAGCGGCTTTTGTTGTTTCGTTTTCTCTTTTTCCCTCCTGTTGTCAGCAGCCAGTGGCCATGTTGACTGGGGAGCGACGCTCCGGAACGGTCCTCGCCAGTCCACGGAGGCCACATGTCTGTGCTCCACACACGGGCGTGTTCGCGTTGCCTGCCCACAAGGGGCTTCGCTGACGCGCCTTCGCATAGCCACCAGACTCTCGACGTGCCGATGCTTTCATTGCATCCTGGCGAATCTGAGATCGCCACAAGCCCGGCAAGCTCGTCGACGCACGCCTGCGCAGTTTCAACCTGGTGCAGCGCGTGCAGTACGCAAACACCTATGTACTGCCCCTGCTGTGGCACCTGGCCCAGGTGGCGCCGCTGCCCGTCGGTCAGGCTAAGGTCATCAGGAAGGCGCTGGGGCGATTTCTGTGGGCGGTCAAGCGGGTCAGGGTTCCCTTTGACGTCCTTGTCCAGCCGAAGCAGAGCGGGGGCCTCGGCCTCCAGGACCCGGCAAAGAAGGCCGTCATCTTGCTGGCGGCCCGCTGGGAGACCGCGGCGCGGGCGGAGTTGGTCACGGTGTCGGGGAGCTGGCTGCGGCATCTGAAGGACAGGTACGGGGACGTCGACGCCGTGCCCGCCTGCGTTCGGCACTTCTTGTTGTGCAGGGGGAGTGTCGCCGCCGCGCCGCCGCTGCTGGCGGCCAAGGACCTGGTGCGGCACATGTACGCCATTAGCCTCGCCGCCGACTTGCCCGTACCCAGGGCCATGCGGGGCGTACCCGCCGAGCTGCAGCAACAAGTGTGGCGCTGTGTACACACCAAGGGCGTGCCCGTGGACGCGAAGTCAGCATGGTACGAGGCGGTCCACGACGTCCTCCCCACCGCCATACGCCTCCAGGCGGCCAAGCAGGCCGTCACGCCGGACTGCCCGAAGTGCGCGGAGCCCGAGGATGTGGTCCACCGGCTGGCGCGCTGCGGGGCGGAGCGCCACGGGGCGTGGTCTTGGTTGCAGCAGCACGTCCTCGAGGCCACCGGCGTGGCCATCACGGAGGACGCCATCGTGAGGCCGGCGCTGCCCGCGGGGCCGCGCGGCGCTGAGGCCGCCAAGTCCGTCGCCGTCGCCGTGCTGTTCCTGAGCACGAGGCGCAACGTCACGGCCGGCGACCTCCGAAGATACCTCCGGAGACGAGGCGTTTCGCACGCAGCCCACCTGCCAGCCAACGTGTCGCGGGCGGCCGACGAGAGATGGCGCTAGTGGCGAGATGAGCGAGAGAGAGGGAAGAGCCGGCGGAGGGCGCGCGCGCAGAGTTCAAATTTCATAGCTAAGTTTCCTTTTTCTTAACAATGTTTTAGCCACTCTACAGTTTTATTGTCACAGTGTTGTCTTAGCTTACCAGCAGTAAAGGGCACAGCGTCATTGATTTATACTTAGCTTACCACTTCGTAGTGTTTTAGTTGTTGTTTGTTTGTGTTCTTGTTTTATTTATTTTTTCTCGGCTGCTCACGGGATGTCTCTCTGTTGCAGGTCGGTGAAGGGCCCAGGGGGCCAAACCCACTTCGGTGATAATAAGCGCCTTGGCGCTGCCGCTGTCCTGCTGCGGAGGGGCATCACGGGAGGAAGAATAGTCATTATTGAGATGCTAAGCGCGATGCGCGGCCCGTAATCTGGGGCAGAGACCCAGCAGTTTTTTTTTAAGGTTTTGTTAAGCCATTTGGGCGGGGTAGGGCACAACCCCAAAAAACAGCCGTTTTGATGTTCTTGTTATAAAAGTGGTAAAACTCAAACGCAGTATATTTTATTATTTTTATTGTGCCTTTAATATTGTTATGTTTTGTTTACAAATTTATATATCCTGTTATAAATTCTGAAGCGCCAATAAAGATGTTATAAAAAAAATGTCGGTAGAGCATGGGATTCTTAATCCCAGGGTCGTGGGTTCGAGCCCCACGTTGGGCGTTCTCTTTTCCAACCCCGACAACACCTTCCTCCTCTCACCGTGTGGAGCATCTGTCACTCAGGCCCCAACAGCAATCCGGTATGGTCAAGTGGCTAGGATACCTGGCTCTCACCCAGGAGGCTCGGGTTCGATTCCCGGTACCGGAACCTTTTGCCCATGCTCACTCTATCAGCTCTCCCTAATCGCATCCGCTTCGTCAGGGCCGTGTCGCGAGGTTGTACCGCACCATGTGACCATGTGACGAGGTGGCCGAGTGGTTAAGGCGTTGGACTGCTAATCCAATGGGCTCAGCCCGCGTGAGTTCGAATCTCATCCTCGTCGTCCCTTTGCTTATTTGGGTTGTTTTTCCTTGTTTGTTTTGAATTCGCCGTCGCGTCAGCCTGTAAAGCGGCGAGCGTGGGCGATACCCACATAAAAACGAATTGTTCCGAAATCTTGCCGCCAGCCGTCCGAAAGAGCCCGTGCGGCTCCGGGCTGTTCCTAAAAACGTCCGAAAGCTTTCGGACTGTTCCGTCTTCGGTCCGCGAAGTGGCTTCTGCACGGACGGGCTAGCCCGATGCATGCCCCAGACTTGTCGGAAAATTCGGATCGACCCTTCACGTGTCCGGTGGGGCGGACTTACCCGAATCTGTCCGAGAAAGGACTCCGCTCCGGACTGTTTTCGGAATTACCTGCCTTTTCCCCGTCGATTTGGGACTTAGAAAAAATTTGCGTGTTGGGAGCTACTGAGTTCAATATGCCTCAGATGCCTGATCACTTGCGTCTTGCAGGTTAGCAAAATTATTACCGCGACAATATCAATGCTTACGTTTACAGCGTGAAAATACAAACGATGAAAACTTGAAGTAGTTGAACACCTAAAAATTAACCAAAACATTGAACTTCAAGTACCGTTGAGCGAAAGCAGTCTAGTGAAGTACAAGGTACAAGGTATATTCCACGCCATAGAATTCCCGTCAAAAATCCGCACCTTTCTATCTTAAAGAATGCGCCCGGTAGCGGTCAAGAGCGCAGCGCTGGCGCTGGCGCGCGCTGAGTCAGTGAAGAGGCTCGTCGGAGCGCCAGACTCCCATCTGTCGGGTTAGCTCAGTTGGCTCCGACGTCAGCACTGGTGTGCGAGAAAAGTGGTAAGCTGGGAGTCCGAGGTTCGAATATGGCTGGCTTCTCGCAACCGTCGGACCTTTTTTCGGGCATGCATCGGGTCAAGTCCGGATTTGCTAGTCCGAAAAGAGCCCGTGCTTCTGGTCATCGGGCGCTCCCGAGACTTGGCCGAATTTCTAACATTCTGGGAGTAAGTCGGAACAGTCCGATGGAGCCCTTTTCGGACAGAGCCCCCGCTCGGACCGTCCTCGGGCCCTGCCTTTTTCATATGGGTAGCGGAGAGCGGTCCCATGGTGTAATGGTTAGCACTCAGGACTCTGAATCCTGCGATCCGAGTTCAAATCTCGGTGGGACCTCTTCTTTTCCAAAGTCTCACACGAATGACCGTGGCACCCGGCGCACCGCCACTCAGCATCGCCATCGGGGACCAGTCGCATCGTCGCCTCCATAGCTCAGTGAAATAAATTGACGTTTTTCAAAAAAAAAAAAAAAAAAAAAAAAAAAGTTCAACAAGTACGCCGGCCTCCAGGACACACTCCGCCAGCAAGGCTTCACCTGCAGCATGGGGGTCATCGCCGTGGGTGCCTTGGGGACGTGGGATGCTAACAACGAGTACGCCCTCAGCCTCCTGGGCATCCAGGCTCCCGAGCGCCGCCAACTCCGGCCCAGGATCGTCAGTGACGTCATCAGGTGGTCCCGAAACATCTATGTGGAGCACATGTGCGGCCACCGGCAGTACTCCGCTGACGTCCAACTGCCACAGCTGAGTACAAACTAGCCTCACCACCTGACTGCTGCTGTCCGCCTTTCCTAAGCTGTCTGTCTGTGCTGTTCCAGGGACCGAGAAGTTGCAGCTACCCCAGGTCTCTGGGCAGCCAGCAGCAGCAAGGAGTATCGCCAGCGCCGAGCTGACCATCCGCACGGCGCTACCCCGCGCCACTGATCTGCGGGGAGTAGCGACAACCACGTCACCACGCGCCGGAGTAGCGACGCCTTGCTAGTTACGTTTTATCTCTTGTTTCATTTCTTTACTATCTCCTGTGACTATTTGATCCTATTTTTTCATCTTATTCTGTTAACCTGTGGCCTACAAGGCACTTACAGTTTCTATCTCACTCCGATCTCTTTTCTATGTGTGTTGCAGGGACCGAGTACACCACTGCCCTTCGTCCCTGCACACACCGGAGTTAACTTCATTTCTTACTTAATTGTTATTATCAACTTGCTTAATTTATATTATTTATCCTATGTCCATTCTATTATTATTATTACCATTGCTATATTACCTTTTATACTGTTATATTCTGCTGTATAACCTCTATGGTAACCATTTCTGTTATGCCGATTGTCAACGTTGTGCATTGCAATATTTCCTTTAAAAATCCACCTGTAAACCAACATTTATTTTCTAATAAATTCAATATCAAACTGGGGGTCGAGAGTTCGATTCTCTCTGGAGGCACGCGCCCCCATTTTGGGGCCCCGGCCCAGTGGAGCCACCGTTTGGTCCTTGTTTCCATCGCAGCTGATCACCGAGGTCCGTTGGTCTAGGGGTATGATTCTCGCTTAGGGTGCGAGAGGTCCCGGGTTCAAATCCCGGACGGACCCCTTCTTTTGTTCACCGCCCTCCTTTGTATTATAGCAGAGCAATAAAAAAGAGACTCTCCGGCGGGGAATCGAACCCCGGTCTCCCGCGTGACAGGCGGGGATACTGACCACTATACTACCGAAGATGCGGCCTTACAGGTTCCATCGCGGTACGCGTGACCATCTGCGTGGCAACCGGCGCACCCAGCGGTAGTGCGCAGCCGAACGAAAAGTGGAGGTGCGGGGTATCGATCCCCGTACTTCTCGCATGCTAAGCGAGCGCTCTACCATCTGAGCTACACCCCCTTCCTTGTGGGGCGAGGACGCTGTCACCGTTCTGTTCTGTCCTAGTCGCTGAGAGAGAAGAGAGAGCGCTGGCCACGGGACTGACGCCGCGGCTCTGATCGGCCCATATACATGGTCCCCCTGTGCTCGGTCCTGTGGCGCAACGGATAACGCGTCTGACTACGGATCAGAAGATTCCAGGTTCGAATCCTGGCAGGATAGTGAGGCGCCCCTCTTTTGCCCCGTGTCAATGCACCTAGTACACTCCACCGCGAGACGCGACTTTCCGGGCCCGCCGCTAGGTGGCTCCACCGTCTGAAAAGGGGGGCGAGACGTGCCCTTTCCAGACTCGTTGTGAGCTGATCCGGCGGGGTCCCAGCAGCGGCAACTGCCTCCTTCCATAGGCGGCGACTGTTGCCGTCAGCCCGTGTCACAGCCGGCATGCTCAGGTCGAAAGGCAGCCGCTGGCAGGCCGTCCAGCGGGTGCGCGAGCCGCGGGCGATGTGAGCACGCCGACCAGCGGCATATATACCGTGCGCCGCGCGCCTCCTCCTCGTACTCGCTTCGGCGGTACATATACTAAAATTGGAACGATACAGAGAAGATTAGCATGGCCCCTGCGCAAGGATGACACGCAAAATCGTGAAGCGTTCCACATTTTTTTTGCGAGTCGTTTTGAGAGGGCTTCTCACTCGGCCCAGTCGGCTCCGCTTTCTGGCGCCACCACAGTGCGACAACCATCAGAGCATCTCCTGACTCGCTCAGCCACAACAGCATCGGTGGTTCAGTGGTAGAATGCTCGCCTGCCACGCGGGCGGCCCGGGTTCGATTCCCGGCCGATGCAATTTTGTTGCCAGCCGACGAAAGGGACCACACCGCGGCGTCAACGAGATAACTAGAGGCGAGTGGCTGCCAATTGCCTCGAGCCTCCGCCGGCCTCCGTGGCGCAATGGTTAGCGCGTTCGGCTGTTAACCGAAAGGTTGGTGGTTCGACCCCACCCGGGGGCGCTTTTCGTTTTGTCGTCAGCGGGGTTGCTTCCCCGTGGCCACCTCACTCTGCCTCTATGTCCTGGCTGCGTCGCCGCCGTACCAAGGACCGTGTGGCCTAATGGATAAGGCGTCGGACTTCGGATCCGAAGATTGCAGGTTCGAGTCCTGTCACGGTCGTTCGCCCCCCCCCCCCCTTTTGGCCAATTGATGGACATCTGAAATGCGAGTCCGTTGCATCCCAGGATGTGTTTTTCATTTTCTTCCCCTTCTTTTTTTTTAAGTTTTTTTTTATGCAAAGGAGGAAGGAAAGGAAAACAGAAAACCACAACAAGAAAAACACAAACAAATAAAACAAAGAGAGTGGCAGCGGTGGGATTCGAACCCACGCCTCCGAGGAGACTGGTGCCTTAAACCAGCGCCTTAGACCGCTCGGCCACGCTACCCCGTGGAATCACTGGCTTTCGGCAGCACGCCTGATCCCTCGGAAAGGGGTAAAGAATTGAGGAGCAGTAAAATTTGATTCCGCCCAGGATCGAACTGGGGACCTTCTGCGTGTTAGGCAGATGTGATAACCGCTACACCACGGAATCTGATGGTGTGCTCGCGCGACGGCGCAAACCACAATGCGGTGGTGGCTGCCTCTGATGGCGGAACGCAAAAACAACAGTGCGACAGCCGGGAATCGAACCCGGATCAACTGCTTAGGAAGGCAACTATGCTAACCACTACACCACTGTCGCCGCATGTTTGAGGGCAACGACGTGCAGGCCCTTGCGCCAACCTGACTTGCACGTCCCAGTGGCGGCAACAGAAATCGCCTCTGAACGGGGGCATGAGGAAGCCGACAGAGGCCGTCCACTGCAGGGAGAAGTGAACGCACAAATTTTGAAGTGGGTGCCAGAGACTACAACGGCCCCCATGGCTCAGTGGTTAGAGCACCGGTCTTGTAAACATTAAACACATTAAACACATTAAATACATTTTATTGTATTTTAAACCTTTTAAACTCTTTTACCTGTTTCATTGTATTTAAAAAAAAAAAAAAAAAAAAAAAAAACGATTTCACGAAATCCTGGTTGTCACGAAGTAGCATTTCATTTCATTTATGTTTTGGTTTCACTGAAAGATTTAAGGTTAGATATGCTCAGAGCTGCTGTGTGAATCGTTTCAGTCACTATCAAAACCAGCTTGAACAAGCAGTTATATTATTCAATATGTTTCGAGAAATCGCTCAATTCACTCATCGTTCACAATCTGAATCGTCTGAACCGAGACAAACACTCTTCTTCCAATTCTCAAATTCACTGACCTGGCAGAAGCAAGGAGCAGAGGCTTTCCCTGTGTCTGGAAAGAGGGCTCTAACCACGTAATGATTTGCTGTTGCATTTACGTGTTTTACGGTTGTGGCGCTTCGGAGAAGTTTCAGACGTTCTTAAATGATAAAAAAAACATCCCAGAATCCAGTTCTGAACCCTTCTGCACTGTATTTTGTCTTATTTGGTGAGATGAAGTTCCGTATTCAAGAAGCGGCCGCGGCTCGTCTGCAAAATTGACAATTCTGCTGCCAACCTAACGACGCTAATGACCTAATTCAATAAGAGGTTTTCAATTATTCAAAGAATACTATTTGATAATTTGAAACAAACTCGTTCTGTTGGGGTGTGATGAGAAGGTGTGATGAGAAGCATCTCGTTCGGATCCAGGAAATGCATTTTTAACATTTGATGTTGGCATCACTTTCCCCCGAGGGCCGTTTTCCAACTTTTCTCGAGGGCTGCGCGGGACACTCTGGCCAACAATCACCGACCGACGGCCCGATTCAAATGGCCACGTTCGAAAACAACGTCAATGCTATTGTTGGACCTCTTCTAGCTGCAGTGAAAGTCAGTTTTTATTTGAACGCGCTTTTTCAAGGCAGCGAGCGTTTTGGGGGTAAGCTGTACAGAGGCCAAAAGGAGCGCTGCTATTGGTCCGATTCAATTTTGGGTGGCCCGGCTCCCCCCTCTACCCTTGTTTTTCGCTGACGAGTCGAGCTTTGCTATGGCAACGGTGATTTCAATTCCAAATTTCTCAAAATTTTGAGTTGAGATTTCGACCAAATTCCGACAGTGAAATCAGCATACAAAGTTCTGCCAGTTTGCAAACTCTAATCAAAATCGTACAGAAAATTTTGAAGATGCATAAGGGGCCATACTGAAAAAAAAAAAAAAAAAAAAAATACGAATCCTGGTGAAACTATAAGGCTACTTCGTGCCTAAAAAACAACTGGCTCACTGATTTGTAAACTTATAATGTATTCTATTTACGTATTTTCCTCTTAAAGCTACTATGCATTTACCAAAACAAGGCACATCAATAAACATTAAAAAAAAAAAAAAAAAAGTGGTTAGAGGCACCGGTCTTGTAAACCGGGGGTCGAGAGTTCGAATCTCTCTGGGGGCAAGTCGTCCTGTTTTCGGGCTGGTTTTGTGGCACGTGCCAGCCCTGCTGCTGTGCACGCCCCTGGAGCTGTTTTTATATGTTAGTTTATTCCTTTTGTTTCTTCACGCATGTTGTTGCGGGTAGGCGGGCGGGCTGAGTTCCACCGCCGCTCTCCACGGCCCCCATCATCCGGTATGGTCTAGTGGTTAGGATTTCTGGCTTTCACCCAGGAGGCTCGGGTTCGATTCCCGGTACCGGAACTTTTTGCTCCCCGAAAACGAGAGTTGGTTTTGATTGACGACGCAGGGAGTGCACTTTGGCGACCTGCAGCCGACGCCGGCAAAAAGATTCCATCCTTCGAGTCGGATTTGAACCAGCGACCTATGGATACCCGCGCCAGCCCTGTCGCCTACAGTCCACCGCTCTACCAACTGAGCTATCGAAGGATCCTTGTGATACCGCGGAGAGGCCGCGATGGGCCTTTGCCTTCTCGACAGCTGTCCACGCGGCGCAAGTCAGTTTGCAGTACACAGCCAGAAACGCCTTTCCTCGTACCTCACCCAGATTCCGTGGTGTAGCGGTTATCACGTCTGCTTCACACGCAGAAGGTCCCCGGTTCGATCCCGGGCGGAATCACTTCTTTTGGACCATCGGCCGCCGGCGGGACATCACAGCGCGACAGCATGGGAACGGTTTGAGATAGCGCTTGAAACTGCAGCCGCCGCCGTCACAACGACTCCGTGGCGCAACGGTAGCGCGTCTGACTCCAGATCAGAAGGTTGCGTGTTCAAATCACGTCGGGGTCATGTGGCAGCCGGTGCATGCTTATTTTCATTTTCTTCATTCCCGATGTGATTCACACCGGGTGTTGCGTTGCTGTGTAGATGTACGGCCTCGGTAGCGCAGTAGGCAGCGCGTCAGTCTCATAATCTGAAGGCCGTGAGTTCGATCCTCACCCGGGGCACACCTTTTGCCCTTAATGGTCTGGCGGTTGTGTGTTTCATTTTAAAAAGAAAGGGGTGAGGCGTCAAAAAAGAAGGCTAGTGGCCCATGGGGGGATCGAACCCACGACCTTCGCGTTATTAGCACGACGCTCTAACCAACTTTTTTTTTTTTTTTAACAAGTTTATTGGCCATAAGTAGTTACATAACAGGTTGTAATAGAATATTTAACAATAACAATAACAGTGGTCAATAACAACAAAATAGAGTATGGTACGGTAAAAGGAAACTGATTGGACGGTTAAAAAACTTTGGACTTCTATTATTGGACCTCACGCGATGCTCCCCCGCTCCAGGACAGCGGCGGCGGCGGAGGGCTTATTACCACCGAAGTGGGTTCGGCCCCCCGTGCCCTACGCCAACCTGAAACAGAGGAACATCACGTGAGTGCCGGGCAATTGCAGTAGTTAAATGATCAAGAATAAAATACAGGTTAAGAGAGG
>JAWHQI010002806.1:0-24541 GCA_033032865.1 Dactylorhiza incarnata
AGCGCAACGGCTCACGTGACACGTCAATTCGAGCACGTCAGTTCAGCTTGCCCCACCAGAAACAAGCAGACCCATAACTCGCTCTCCATTTCTTGCTCCTCGCGCGCAACATGGGTGACTCGTCGGATCAGCTGAGCCAACTTTTGGCCACGATGCAAGCCTCCATGGCCCATCAAACTGCCATCGAGGAACGTCATTAAGAACCCCTTGTTGCCCTCTCCAAGCGCCTCTATGATCTCGCTTCCGCTCTGCCAGTCTCCAATACTCCCGCACCCCGAGCAAGCTTGCAGTGGCCAACAGTCAGGCGCCTCCACCGTTGCTCTCTTCGGCTGATCCTCCGGCCGTGGTACCACCAGAAGTCAACATCGTGCATGATTCCATCAAGTTGGCATTCCAAACTTATGATGGAAAGGACGATCCATTAGGCTGGCTCACCATATGCGAACAATTTTTCAGCCATCAGCAGACACCGCTGGCAGATGGATAAATTTGGCCTCCTTCCACATGCTTGATATCGTTTAGTTATGGTTTGCCCGTTTGCAGGCCAACAATCCTGGAATGATCTGGCCCGACTTTAAGCGGGCCTGCAACCTTCACTTTGGCCCATTGATTCACAACAACCCCCTTGGGTCCCTCAAGACATTACGTCAGACAGGGTCGATTGATGGATATTTGGAACAGTTTCAGATTCTTCTGGCTCACGTCACGATACCCCCTGAGATGCAGGTCACCATCTTCACAGTCGGGCTTCACGATCGACTGCACTTGGACGTCAAATTCGAGGCTCCCAAAGACTTGGTGATTGGTACGTGTTTAGTTAGATTGTGCGTCCGTCGACTTCAGCTGCCTCAGAGACCTACTTCACCACAGGCGTAGGAACTCAGGAGGACGTGCTGAGGGCAACCAAATCCCACAGATCCGTCGACTGTCTCGTGCAGAAATGTCTGACCGACGCGCATAAGGGTTATGATATAATTGCGATGAGTCAACACACTTGATATCACTCAGTTATGATATAAGGGTTATGCTATAACTACGATGAGAAGTATACTCACGGACACCGGTGCAAAAGACTTTTATCTGTACGTGGAAGACTCTGATGATGAGAGCATAGGGTGAATATTGGCACTGCCATTGATCTCCCTTGAGCTTGAGGTCGAACTCTTTTTGCACGAAGGGAGAGATGTTATGGGCTTCGTGCCCAGTTATTTTGTTGTGTCGTTATATTTATGTTGTGTCGTTGTATTTATAAACTTCAAGTAACACATATGCCCCTTGTATCTCTTATTTAAAGTCCCCTTGGGCTAGTGGAATGATATGTCAAGAGTTAGTTCTATTTCCTTGCCCCCCCCCCCCCCCCTTAATGAGATTTTTGTAGCTCTCTCTCTCTCTCTCTCTCTCTGAGCACACCCTGCCTAGGCAATCACGGTTTCGACTCCACTGTATCCTTCGCTACCGTCATCCCTGCCTCCGGCCACTCCTCCGACAACGTTGCTAAAGTTATGGGGGAAGCCTGTAATAATAGCATTGCTAATTATGTTTTATGTTGAACATTAATTTGTGAGTGGGACCTATATATAAGGATCTCATGTATGTGTTGTTATCTTACCCTGAAGGAATGCAATTTGAGCCCTAGGCTGAACTTCCTTTGAACCCGACACCCCCACCCTCCTCTCCTTCATGTTCTCGTTCGCGCGAGTGATACCCCTCTGCTGCAGGGTATGCAACATTTTCAGACTCTCCATCCGTCCATATTTAATTATTGCTTGACAACTAGAATTATTGGAAGAGCATATTAAGGCTGAATAGTATGTCATGTGCATTATTATATTTGACGGTCTAAGATCAAGTGTATAAACCAAACCTTTGAAGTAACATAGAAACTATGATATCACAACAATATGAAGCCTCCTTTTAACGAAATATCATGGAGCTTTAGAGAAAGACCATGTATGGAGCAAAAATATTAGCTATAAATACTACAAGGAAAATATTTTGGATATCCTTCAACTCAGTCTTTAGATTGACTGAAGGATACAACTAAATAGTAACAACATACATTATATATACTGTTCTGCATTTAATGCTTCCATTTTTATTTCAAGCTTTTTCATGAACCTAGTGACAGAGGGCCCCAGTCCAAGGCTTACATAATCCAGGGCATGTGGTTCATTGGAAATTTTTCTCTTATAAATGATATCTATTTGCCTAGTTCACAAATACATGAAAAATGATTGTCCAATGACTATGGCAGGACATTTTTCAGTAATCCGTCGAATTTGACACAATTGATGCACTATTTTGAACATTGACTAGTTATAGAAACCACATAATAAGGAAAATGCATTAAAAAAAATTATAATTCATTTGTTAACATCTAGAGAATTATCAAGAATAGACAAATGTCATCAAAATTAGCAGACTTATGCAAAACAAAAATGAAGTAGAACTTACCTGGAACTGACAAATTTCCACTTCTCAATGTCTAAAGCATCCATGCCAACATATAGAAAGAGAAAAGTCTCCGCAATAAATGACAATGTTGCAAAAGCATGCCTGACATAAATAACCAGGACATGGTTTATATGACCAAATCTCTAAGATGATAAACTTTTGGTTCTAGTTTAAAAGTGTAAAGTTCTGAAATTCAACTTACTTGGTAGTTATTCTGGAACTCTCAGTCACATTGTGCCAAGTATAATGTGACATCACTATTCCACAGAAGAATACTGTTAGAATGCCGCTAAGATCTAATAACTGCAACAGGGAAAAATGATTTAGATTTTATGGGTTCAGACAATAATTGCAGCTTAAATTTAAGAACTTTCCCGCAAGAACATGCTCATTAAAGATCAAACATTAGAAACAGTATATACGCCTTTGCAAGAAGTTACAAATCTTACTTCAGCTAGCATGTATGAAAGATATGCCATGAGCATCATAATTGCAACTTCACGATCAGTAGAATGCCTGCCATTAAAGGATAATAAGTGATAATCAACTTATATATTTTGGCATAGATATATGAAACACAAAAATGTCTACAAAAAGAACAAAAAAATACTCCAGAACAAACTCCTAGTCTGCACATTCCCACACAAATCATGTAAGAATTCAAACAACCAGCCTAAAATCAATTGGTTGGAGGTTGAGAGGACCATGATCTATATAAAGTGCACAAGATCATATTAGTTTCCAATGTGAAACTATTGTCAGCATTGCCCCCTCACATGTTGGCCTCTTAACACGTGGATTATTTTTTTTAACTGGGCGACGTGGATTGGTTGTTAGGCCTAACTTGGATCTGATACGATGTTAGAATTTAAGCATCCAACCTAAAACCAATTGACCGGAGGTGGAGAGACCCAGGATAACGCTAAGTGCACAATGCTATATTACTTTCCCAATGTGGGTCTGTTCATAACAAATCAAACTGTCATAAGTCGGACTTCGGTAAAGCAAAGAAGTTGATTTTCAGCTGTTTGGTTTTCAAAAGTGCGGCAGTGCAATTTTGGTTTGTGGAGAAAACAATGCGATGATAGTTCTATATTATACATAAATTCTATTATGAATTCATGACCATTGGAAACAAACATGCAGAATTTCAATCCATTTTTTCCAAGGATGTTACTTCATAAGTACCAAACAATAGAAACATAACTGTGGCTCAACATTACATAACAAGAAAAATTGGACCATAAAAGACTGAAAATATTCATATCTTGCAACACTTCTAATAGTATCCACAGACTCTAGAAGAACTGTTTGCAATAGTCCCACATTGAGAAATTAACATAGACATGTACTCTTAATATAGATTACGGGCCTCTCCATCTATAACTAATTGGTTTTAGGTTGGATGTTTGAATTCTAGTATGGTATAATTTTCGATTGGATTCTCACATAGTATAAAAGCAAGTTGATCTAAAGACCCATTCCACATCATCCAATTAAAAATGAGCATCCACATGTTAAAGCCCAAAGACCCTATACGCGAGGGGCATGTTAAGAATAGCCCCACATCAGAAAACTAACATAGTTTTGTGAGCTTAATATAAATCTCAGGTCTATCCACCTCCAA
Source organism: Dactylorhiza incarnata (assembly GCA_033032865.1). NCBI lineage: Eukaryota > Viridiplantae > Streptophyta > Magnoliopsida > Asparagales > Orchidaceae > Dactylorhiza > Dactylorhiza incarnata. The sequence continues at coordinate 4,082 of JAWHQI010002806.1, forward strand.
CCGATTGATTTTAGATCAGATGCTTGAATTCTAACATGGTATGATTTTAACTTGGATGCTTGGAATCTAAAATGGTATCAGAGCTAGCTAGGCCTAAAGGACCATTCCATGTCACACAATTAAAAAAAGTAATCCGCATGTTAGAGGCCAAAAACTCTATACGTGAGTTAGTGTGTTGAGACTAGTTCCACAGCCAAAAACTAACACGGTCTTGTGCACTTATTATAGATCTCAAACCTCTCCACCTCCAAACAATTGGTTTTAGGTTGGATGTTTGGATTCTAACAAGAATTAGTAGGGAAGGTAGTTATAGCTATAACAAACCTGCCAAAATATAACTTCTTGATGACATAGGCACTTAGCAATCCAGTCTGCAGAGGAGATGATATAACTAGAATTAGAGAAGGAAATGGGAATGAAGATGAATAACAAAAACATGGGATGAAAGTACTTACAAATGCACCAAGAAAAGTGCTACTCAAGAATAAATAGAAGAAGTTGCCAATGAACCTCAATATGATTACGGCATCAATATGCACAAGATCAAAATTTGGGAGTGCATTGAAGAGCACTACTGATGTGGCATCATTTACAACACCTTCTCCAAAACCAAACTATAAAGAAGAGGCGTCTCATCTTGATTAAGAATCTGCAAAAGAAAGAAACCATTAATAAATACACTAAAATGTTTTTTTCAGAAGGATAAACAATAAATATAGCTCTATAAATCTCAGAAACCTGCAAGGTGCAAACAGAATCTGTTGCTGAGAATATAGCCCCAATAGCTGCAAGTATATGTGCAACGGATAATTAGCAGATGGTAGGTGTATTACATCAAATGAAAATATAAAACTAAAGTTTACCCAAATAATCTCCAACGTCTAGACCTATTTCCATCCTTCTAAAGAATTCAATGGCACCTGCATTTTGCAATAGAATCAAACAATTAAAGCAAAATAGAACAAGAAAATCAATGGTTAATATTTCAAATCAATAAAATGATTATGTTCATGCACAAAAGGCCCAGCTTGCCCGGGCCTGCCAGGCCTAGGCTTTATTGTGACCAGGCCTGCGCCTGGGTTCAACCAGCCAAGCCGTTGAGCGCGGCTCACCAGTAATTGTTTGGCTCCGAGGGCAGCCTAGCATTACAGTTGCGCATGGCACTACTATAGTAGGGCAGCGCCATGCTGCCAGGTCTATAAGGGCATGGCCGGGCACCAGGCTAGGCCTGGTGCCCGGGCCTAGTCTGGGCTCAGTCTGGACTGGGCCGAACACCAAGCGGGCCACAACTTAAATAGGGGGGCATGTTAGGGCCCCCTGGGCCCAAGAGCAGGCCTAACAAGACCCATGCCTAATAGGATTTTAACCGGACAAACCCAGGTGGGGATTTCAGGCTTGGTTTTTTTGTGCACCCTTAGTTTAAGGAAATAATTATTTTGTATTTAAGCCAAAATTGCAAGCTAATGTAGTTTACTGTACTTTTTATAAATACTAAAAATCAACGCACTTTCATTTGTTCAAGGACTTTCAAAGAAAAAGTAATTACCAAGTCATGATTAAAGCCCTTCAGTCCATCCTCCGCACACGATTGAAGCCCCACTGGTTACGACTTTCGTGTAAGATTGAAGCCCTGCTTAGATCAATGACGACGCATGATTCCCGTCGACAACTCCAGCATGCACATCCTCCTCGCCCTTCTAGTGCAAATCGTGTATCGTGGCTCCTAACCGCGCCCAGTGCGTCTTGCCGTCAACTCCCCGATGCGCACCTCGTCAAGCCCGATTCTGCACACTTCTCCAACCCACGACTACTCATTTCCATCTTCTTGCGGCTTCCTCTACTCGACGTCGTCCCAAAATGACTATTTTCTTTTTTTTTTGGTGGGCCGCCATGCTCTCATCTTCTAGTTTCTCTGGCTCCTTCGTTCCATACCCACGACCCGTTCAATGGATATCAGTGTCAATGAGGGCACATCCATTTTGAAGTTTATTGAAGTCTCCCTCTTTGATCGATCGGAAGCTCAATTGGAAGACCTCATGTTACTGATCCGCGAGCTCGCGACCGCCACCGCCCACTGACATCCGGTTCACCAACCCCCTCCTCCAGCATTGCCCCTAACAACATGAGGTTCCTACAATCCCGCCAAGGACATTCATCCAGCCCACCTCCGCCGTATTGAGATCCAAGTGTTCGATGACACTAACCATTTCAGTTGGATTGTTCGCGCCAAACAGTTCTTCGAACTCTAGTACACCCCTGCCAACCAGAAGATACCCATGGAGAAAATCTATGGATTGTTCGCGCCAAACAGTTCTTCGAACTCTAGTACACCCCTGCCAACCAGAAGAGACCCATGGAGAAAATCTATATGGAAGGCCTTATACTCCATTGTGTGGGTTGCACGAGCTAAAATGTTCCCGATCTCTTCTGGCCCACACTTAAGAAGGATGCCACTACGACATGGGTCAAGCGAGCCATGCGCATGAGTGCATCAACTCCATTCGTCAATCAACATCACCACGGCCTACATTAAAGAGTTCATCAAGGTCTCCATGCAAGTGGCGGGCCTCGAATTACCTAGGATACTTCCTTGCGGGTCTGCAACTCCATATTTGCGCTATCCTTCGTGTCCACAGCCCATCCACTCTCTCGTGCGCTATGGAGAAAGCTCGTTGCCTCCACGAGAAACTCTTCACGGCCCAGTCACACTCCTCTACCCGGCTACCCCACCAGTTTCCTCCACCTCTGAAACCTCAGCCACCACTCTATCCACTGGATCTCACACCTCCAGCTGAACCTCCGTTGATGATTCTTCCACCACCTCAGCTCATTCCACCAACGACGATCCCCATCACCCCCAGTACTTGTCCTATCAAAAGTACCTAGAACTTCGTTGAAATGGATTCTACTTTCACTGCAAGAATTTGTATTCGCCAACACACAAATGTGCTCTTAAGAAACTGTGCTTGTTGATCGGTGTTGAAGGTGACGACCCGAACTTCGCGGACTTGGATTCACTTACACTTGCTGACGACCCCAACTTCCCGAACTTGGATTCACTAACGCTTGTTGACGACCCCTTCAGACCTCAACCTTGAGGGCAATACCAGTTTGCAAGAGGGGAGTATTAATACGAATACGACTCCTTGGGCCCACAGCCTCCTTGTCGAGTGTCGTCACCTTAACATCACACGTATCTATTTACTATGTAGTCATTAATCATTATGGCATTTGGTAATGTTGAATGTAACACCCACTCTCACCTATATAATAATATAAGGGAGTGAGAGAGTGCCTTGGGATTATCTTAGATGTTAGTGTGTTTAGTTCTCTTTGGAGAGAAAAGCTCTTAGAGGGATCTTGCCTTCGAGAGTTCGGACATCAAGCGTATCTCAGTATTATGAATCTATTGTTCCTCTTTAATACATTTAATTTCGTTTTTCAATAGCCTTTGGCTATAAACTACAATTTGAGAACTCCCCAGTGTTCTAATTATTTTAGATACACTTTAAGTGCAAATAAGAAATGGCAATACTAATGTTTTTATTCTTTCATGACTCAAATAATCATTAACTTTATGGTAAATGCACTTATTGCTTGTTTTCCTATTGAACATTTGCATGACACTGTAGTTTCTATTTCATGGACTACATAGAGTTGTCATTTGGATTTATTAGATTCATTTCTCTAAGATCCAAATCTCATGGGGATCTCTCGAATTTTGAAAACGTATATTTAAACCAGCTATTTTAGTTTATTACAAATTGTATAGTAGAAGGAAACAAAAAATCAGATTTTTTTTTACTTGGATCATATACCTTTTAATGCAGTTTAAGTATATCATAAATTACAGATGTGCTGAGTTGATGTTATATGTCCATGTGCTGAGTTGATGTTATATGTCCATTCTTCGTAGTGTATTCAAGGAAACTACAAATTTCCAAAGCAAATTACAATGGATGAAGAAGAAAAATAACTTTCACCTAAAAGACCCATATAAGTTGAGCTGAAATAAACAGACACTGATCAGCTAGAATTATGATTTCCAGACTTGATCTTCAAAAAAACTGGTAAAGTCAAATTGTAAAACTCCTGCTATGGAAACCAAGTGCGTAAACTCACCAAATGATATTACGAAAAAGGAGATCAATGTCCCAATTGCACCAAACAAAATGATTGTCATGAAATTGCGGAAGAATTGCTTCTTCTTTACTTGAAACCTGGCATAAAAAGAAAAATTCATCCATCATTCAATGCCACAATTGAAGCTATGGAGTCATTTCAAACTCAAAAATCAGCATACTGGGTTAGGTGATGCTAAAATTTTAATCACTAAGAGAGTCTAACGGAGCTGAAAAATGACTCAATAAATCGATGCCATATTTCAAGCTATTTAACCACTTGAGAACTAAAGAATCAGGTAGAGAATACCAAACATTGTAGAAATTGAAAATAGACTTGTTAGAACCTAAATATCCAACCTAAACTCTATCTTAATTGTACAAAGCTATGTGAGTCACCAAACGTGAGTCTATATTCTTAACTAGGGCTGATGTCGAGACCAGTTCGAGCAAGCCGGCTTTTGCTCAAAATCTAAATTTTTGAGTTTGGCATGTCTCGAAATTGATTTTAAGTCAAGCTAGCCCGACTCAAACTCAAAAGAGTTCAAACTGTCTTGTAGCACAAAATCAAATCGAGCTAGCTCAAAATATGTAATGGTTAACACTCCAATCAAAATTGATAAACCGAAATCGATCCAAATTAGAATCAAAATCAAAATTGAGCCAGCTGGAATCGTTTTTGAGCGAGCCAACCTATGCCTAAAATTTGATTCGAGCGAGTTTGAAATGGTTCAAAATTGGTTTGAATTATTCAATTTGAGCAAAATATAGAGCAATTTTGGGTTTCAGCTATTATGCACATCCTATTCTTAATACGCCCCCACGTGCAGAGTGTTGTCATTTTGATCTCTAACACGTTGCTTTCTTTCGTAATCATGTGGCATGAGAGAGAGATCGAATGGACCTAGCATGCTATGGTACTACGTTAGAACTTAATGTCCCCATTTTTTTTCTTTTAAAACATTGCTCAACAAAATTTCCTTCCTTTAACTTAAGCATCGATAAAGTCTTACGATTTCAAGCCACTATCACCATTGAAGGAAGATTCCCCTTCCTTGCCATCTTATTTTTCTTCTCCTTCTCTTCCCTAAAGTTCTTCTAAAGGCTTCTCCATCTCTACCTGAGATAGAGTTCCGTGCCAATTTACGAGCAACGGATTCTAAAGAAGATACAATGTTCTCAAGCTCCCGTAACGAAGTCGATTAACTCAACCCCGAACACACTTCAAGTCATGAAAAATGCACCATTTGGGGTATCCTCCAAAGTAGGCTCATCCGGAAAGAGAAATCTCCAAAGATAGCTTTCAACTTCAAAATATCCAAAGATGATATTACCTTGCGTAAGTCTATAAATATTCTTTTTACTGAATCTCCGTTTGGCGCGTCGTTTTTGCTCCGGTGAGTTTGGACAAAAACGCCCCCGTCATAGAATATTTGTTTGGCATGACAACGGGTATGACCGCCACCAAGAAAAGAAAACTAGTTTTGAACATAAAAGTGGATGAAGTTCCTTAGGTGAGGTCGGGCGTTCACGAATGACGGTCCATAACCACTGTGTTTACTTCCGCCGCCGCCATGCCAAACGGAGCTTGAATAAACAATCAAAAGTAGTCTATATCTCCCTAGTCAATTTGCAAGTTTTGATATTCTCAAACCATCTAAAGGATGCATTCAAAGACTACTTCAAATATACACGACAATGGAACAAACCTTCAACTTCTAGACGAAGCTATTTTTTTCTTCTTCTTTTGAATGAAGTTAAATATAAACATCAGCAAAAGGGAAAGAAGCCAAATTTGTATCAAGCCTGACCATAATCCCAAATTCAACAACAAATCAAAGACTTGAAGACAAAAAAAAAATTCAATTAGACGCACCCAGCATTGAAGATAATCGGCGGCAGCAAATATATGAAGAACAGATCCTCGCTGAAGACAAGTATATGAGAGCTCTTCCCCTTGGTCGTCAGCAGAATAACAATTCCCGTGCACAAACCCTGCAATTGTGCCAAAATTACGATCCTCCATTAAAGCACAACAAACAAAAGAGAAATCACGAAAGAAAAACCCCGAACCCACGTCGGCTCACCAAATGGGTCGTGTATAAATCTGATCTTTTCAAGTTGGGGATGGAGAACTCACGATGGCGAGGGCCGTGATGGACTCGTTCATCCATCGGTTCTCTTCGAGGAGGTGGCCGATGACGATACAGGCGCAGAGCAGCGCCACGAATAGGTTTATCGACACCACTGACCTATGGTCGGAGGACATCGACAGGAGCCCCATCCGCACCAGCTCCGTCCCCAGATCGATCCCCATCTCACCGTCTCACCACCACCACCACCACTACCCCTCTCTTCCTCCCCAAATCAAAAACCCGGACAGCAAACCAATCGACTGATTAAACAAATCAGCCACAAATCAAGCGGAGCCAATAGTTCACGTCTCCTCGGAGTCCATTCGAGAGAAGACCGCCCTCGGAAACCTCTCGCCTCCAAATAGCAAGTGAATCGTCTCCTTCGGATCAAAACGTAAGCCGAAAAATACGTTGAAACCGAGCTCTCAGGGCAGAGGATTCTCCAAGGCAGTTGCAGAGATCTCCGGTGTCCAAATTGCGGCGTTCTCCAAATTTAAAAGATCTCCTTCCCACATTTGCTCTCCTTTTCTGCCCATCCCCGTGAACTCTTTCTTGCCTCTTCTTCTTCTGCTGCTACTGAATATCAACCGAACATCTCTGGCCAAAAGGAGAAGAATAATCTGCTCACTTCACGTCATAATAATGGAACACGGAAGTTACTGGAGAATTTCTACGCGTGGCAGAGATGGGTTCGCTCACTACGCTGTTTGGTGGACACTATAATATATGATGCACATGGCGGCCGGAAAAATTATTCTGCCAAGTGTCATCGACCATCCATCACATATAATTTTTTTTTTTCATTTTGGCTCTTGGGAGCTCCGCCTTCTTTCTCGCCAATAGCAGGCCGTTGGTTGACACCGCATATAGATCACCCACCGCCGATCGGCGATGGTCAGCAATCCCCATCAGCGATCATGTGATCTCAAACGTACGGTTGTAACAATCACCGCACTTTGTATGAAGATACAATTGTGAGCTTAAATTGAGCTCCCTCCATGTGTGGTTAACTGAACGGTTCGGATTCAGTTCTATATTTTAGGAGTGTGAGTTGATTCCGCTTTAAAAAAATTAAAACGAATCTATATGAGTCCGTTATTAATTTTAGCCTTTTGGGTAAAATAAACCCGAGCCGAACTAGCCCTGTCCTAAAAGACTGTCTGGGTTGGGCCTGACGGGCCCGGGCTTTTGTCACCCGGGCTCGGGCCCGGATCTTGCATTAGTCGGGCTCGGGCACCATCCCAAGTAGGGGACCTGCCAAGACCCCCAAGGCCAGGTCAGATCGGGTCGGGCCCAGACCAGGCCTAGACCGGGTCAGGCCAAGTCAATAAATCCCGTCAAAATAGGCGGGATTTTAATAAAATCCATTATAATCCCGCCTAAATAGGCGGTATTTAATAAAATCCCGCCTGGTGATTGGCTTGGTGTCAGGCCCTGGTAAGGCCCGGTGCCCGGGCTTAGTCGGGCTTGGCCCGGGCCGGGCTTTGGGCATACATGGGGGCCCTGTTAGGTCCCAAAGCCCAGCATAGGCACAGGACGGGCTATCCTGGGCCCGGACCTAGCCGGGTTTTTTTCCGGGCCGGGCCCCAGGCCCAATTTTTCTGAACATGGCAAAACCAAACCAAATTTCACCCTAGATAATGATGGGGACGACAATCATGCAGATGTGATATGTTTTTTCACACGTGTCGGAAACCCTAACCTACACGAGAGGCTCTCATTTTGACAGCTGGGCGCCTGGCCCCACTAGAGACAAAATTAACAGCTGGATTTTAATAAATATATTCACAAAATTTTAAATAGTTTAATATTATTTGTCCTCTTCTTCCTGCCCTCAATGGCTTGGATTTAGACAGAAAATAACTATTTTAATTAAATATATATTAGCGATACAAAGATACCTACGCATAGTGTGATGGAGACATATAGAAGTATAATAGAACTATGACTACCTACTGCCACCGGTATGCACACTCGGAGAATTTGCGTATGCTGTATTAGTTCATAATAATATCACATATTTATAATTAATATTTATTTTCATCGCAGAAAAAACAATTATATGCATTTTTAATATTCATTATTAGTTCCCAAGGAATGAAATTAATTATATAGTTTAAAATTTTGATTTTTAATAATTTATAGAAAAATAATTATATAAAATAAATCTTTTAATTACATAAATAAGCTAAGCGCGCATTGACCACCCTTTCATACATGAGGCGGTGACATGCAGAACACCAGAAACATTATCGAGCCGCCACATTCCGCTAGAGAATGCGAGAGCAGGTAATCAAGAAGCGTGTCAATAATAAACATTTTCCTTCGACGATTTCTTTGCACGAAGAATCCTCATGGTAAGACTTAGGCTTTGTTTGGTTCGGCTTATTTGCTCCGGTGAGTTTGGACAAAAACGTCATTGTCATACCAATCATTTTATTCTTATAACTAGTTTCTTTTTTTGATAATGGTAGTAACATTTGTCATACCAAACATACATTCTATGACAATGACGATTTTGTCCAAACTCACCGGAGCAAATAAGCTGAGCCAAACGAAGCCTTATTCATCCCTATTCCAATCCTCCACCTTCGATGAGTTTTAGCAGAGCTACCGAGGAAGAGAAAATCATCTATATCATGGCCCTCCAGAGCCTCTAGGTATATTTGTACGAGTTCGTGGAGGGTATTTTTGTCCGATTGTGAATTTGATGATGATCGTAAGCACTATTTGGGTTGGTTGTGGTTGCAGGAAAAGTAATTGTGGGAAACCAATGTCGGGAATATAACGGTCAGAAAAGCAGTGGTAAAAAACCAATAAGAGGAGCAGAAAGATGTTGACCTAAGAAAACCAATAAGTAGGAGAGTTCACAGCTTTCTTAAAAAGCCCAAAAATTCTTTTTCACACCACTTTTCCTACCGCTGAAAAAACCAAACACCTCGAGAACAATGATGACGTTGGGAATAACTTTTCCTACCGCCGTCACTGTCCCAAGCAGAGCTTATATATAATCTTAATGCCAAAGGACAGTGTGCCTGAATTAATTATAATTTTGTAGGACCATATCTAATCCACTCAACCCAATCAGCACCAAAATTACCAAATTACCCTACCCTCTAAGCGCTCTTATTGGACCCAAAAAGGTAATTGACCTCAAACCTTCAGTGCATCAAGCCCCGACATGAGAAACATGGACGGGCCTACCTGAAAAAAGCAGGTTAAAATTAATAAAACGAGCAGCGGGCGGCTCATGAAGAAACGACAACTCTTCTCCGTGCGGTCAGCAAGAACGACACACACGAGTGATTGATCGGATTCGATCAGCAAGAATCTCGTGAGTAGCGAGCAGGAGTCGCTGGGCGCCGAAAGGGGAGATTGATGGAGGCTTCAGTTGTGGCTGGGGACGACAGGATGAAAACAGAATGACGAGCATTGTTGCTTTCCCTTGACAAATGTGTCGTTTACCAAATTGATGTCTTCGTCGACGACGATAAGGATCGTGGAGGCGCAGGAGATGACAGATGCAGGGAACGAACACGTCGGTCATGCTGGGAGGCGTCGACATTCTTGCTGTAGACGACGCAAATGTTTTTGTGCTCGTCTTCTGGCGTAGAGGCCCTCTGCACGATTGCGGGAATCGAAGCAGGACAGATCAAAATGGCAGCGACTTCGTAGAAGGGGGGTCAAACATTGTTTTCTTCTCATAAAAAAATGAAAATCTTCATCTTCTAGGAGACATTTCTCCCTCATTTGGACACAGTTTTTGACGTGTAAGTAGTCAAAATTCATTGGCTCGACGAGAGGAATCCAAATCTACTAATATTTTTGCAAAATTCTTTGGGGGGGGGGGGGGGGGGGGGGGGGGGGGGGGGGGGGGCGCCGGCCCCCCTTAGATCCGCCCCTGCTTGCAAAGGAGATTATTGTAATTTCAAAAATAAGAGGGGTGCAAGTTGTAATAATGCTTTACTTTCATGGGAAGTTTTGATAATTATTCCTAATTTTAAAGCATCTCTTCAACCGGAAGTTGTTGGAACGAGATGTGATTCAGTTCGCCAGGTTGTCTGTTGCCTGCCCATGGATTCAGCAGCAGTTCGAAAGGTTGACCTATTCGGGAATCTCCGGATCTATCCTTCCACTTGTATTCATCAAGATAATTACGATGATTCCTTGGCGAAAAAGCGAAAAAATAGATTCGTGATCCCCTTACAATATATGATCAAGAACGAGAAAAGAAACTAATACCCTGTTTTGGTATTTCGATGAAAGGGACCAATAAAATTTGAATTTGGTATAAACCATTTAGAAATTTTCTTACAGGTAAACTGCATGGAAAGATGTCCTCGAAAAGATCGGCTGTACAAAAGAAAGATATATGATACACACGTACGCCGTTTATCCAGCTTTAAGTGGGACGCGAAAAAAGAAGAAGCAAACAACGATCGAAGAAAAATGGCGGCTTTGTAGGTTCTTGCCTGTGGTGTTTCGATCGAATATCCCAGCAGAGCTTTATGGCCGTAGTAGGTATCCGAGCGCGATTCCGACGATCCAGATGAAGATCACGAAGAAGATGGGGAAGCCAGCCTGAGCCCTGGCAGCAGCTTTCCTTCTTAGATGGACCTGAAACAAGAAAAAAAACCTTAGGAAATGAAAGATAATGAAGTATTGCACCAGAAAACAGTCCAATCATTAACAGTCATTTTGATGAGCCCACAAGTCTAACCTCTTTTACCCCTAAAATTTCACATAGATGTCAAATTGCCCTATCAATCAATCTGCTGCAGTTAAGGTTTCCCATAAATATTTATAGCAGAACTTTGAAAAAAATACTCTCCCTAAAAAAGAGGGAGTAGTTTCCAAATCAAGTTGAAAACCTTAACCCATGCCCCAATCACAATATATATAGCCGAAACGGAGAAGAAAGATAAAATAAACAGAAAATCGGTTACGGCCGTGCACGCCGATGAGACGCCGTGGCGAGTCTACACGCGTAGGAAAACGACGGATACTAGCCCACCGATTTTGGAAGAGACCGCCGAGGAGCACGCTACTTAATTATTACTATTTCGATGTTATTTTGAGTTTTACTATTTGCAGACGGCTTTGGTCATTCTCACCCGCTGCTATAAGGGGTGTTGTATGCTTGTATTTCTTTTCATGCTTGGATGAATGAAAATTAGGGCTGCTCCCTAAGCTTTCTTCTCTACCCTAATCCCTCATTTCTCCCTCACCACCGCCGGCCCTCCCTCTTGGCGGATTCCTCTCCGGGTTCGTAACAATTTGGTCCGACCTGCCTCACGGCCCGCCTTCCAGCCGCCTGTGCTCGCTGTTGCGACCTTCCGTCCGCGCCGGATCCTCTACTACCGGGAGTTTCCGCTTGTTTCAATTCCCCTGACCCGCCAGTTTCGCTCAGCCTGCTCCTGATCCCGTCTCCCAGATTGCGGGCTTCTCTCGTCGGCGACCTGCATCGCTCGCTCGCGCGTCAAGCAACCCCCGATCCGCCGGTTCCAGCCACCTGCTTCGCACGGAAAGCTACAGCGTCGTCGTTCTGCTCCCGATTCCACCTGCCTGCATTGCGTACGCCGGTGCCACCGTGATTTCCGCCTGCCTGCGTACGCCAACCGCTCGCATAGACCAAAGCCACGGTCCGCACGCATCCCACTCCGCCTGCATCCTGCAGCCAAACCTGAGGCAGTATGTCGTTTCCGTCCAGATCCGTCGCTCCCTGCCGATCCTTGCTTCCGCCAGCCGAACCTGTCCAGATCCGCCCCCTCCAACCATCGTCCACCGGATCCAATTCTGATCTGCCTCCTCCAGCCATCGTCCGCCAGATCCCACCCCATGGCTCCCAACACACGCTCCTTCGGTGACCCCGCTTCCGATACCGCCTCTGACGCCCTCAGCCGCCGCATCGAGGCTCAAGATCAGCTCATCGCCTCCATGCATGCCTCGCTCCTCACCCTCCATTCCAAGATCGACTCCCTCCAGGTGCCGACCACCTCCTTCGGCTCTGGCTCGGCCGCAGATGGGGGCTCGCTCCTCGTCGCAATACCGGTGAGACCACGTGAGCCGCAAATCCACCTGGCTCCCGACCGGTCCGCTCTCTCCCTCAACATTTTGTCCTTCGTCGGTATCGACTTGATGGGTTGGATCGCTAAGGCGGAACAGTACTTCGACCTCAACTTCACGTCGGAACAGGACAAAGTTTCCACCGTTCTTGTTGGTTTGGACGACTCTGCCCTCCATTGGGCCCTGTGGCTACGCCAATCGAACAAATCCCTCTCCTGGCCCGAGCTCAAACATGAGATGATTCGGCGGTATGACACCCGCTACTCCGGCTCCTCCGCTATAGAGCGTCTTTGCGACGTCCGTCAGACAGCCGGCCTGGACGACTACATTGATGAGTTTGTCGTCGTGGCCACCCACGTTCCCGGCCTTCCGCCTGACCATTACCTTGGCTTATTCATGCAGGTCCTGCTGCCACACATCCGCTCTCGTCTCCGCACGCACCACCCTCGCACGGTCGCCGACGCCCATGACTTGGCGCGTTTGGTGGAGGCCGACCTCTCCCTTAGACCTCCTGCTTCTCCGGCCGAACACCCCCCTCCGCAGACACCTTGGCGTCCACCCGCCTCGGCTCCTCTACCATGCTATCTGCATGGGGACCCCGTCTGGGGCGCTCCTCGGCCCTCAACGCCTCTCCAACAATGATTACAATGAGCTTCGCATCAAAGGCCTGTGCTTTCGATGCCGCCAACCCTACTCTCCCAACCATGAGTGCTTCGTGAAGGAGTTCCATGTCATCATTAGTAACGGCGACCCTGAGGTTACCCTAGCTGACTTTGAGGCCCTGGAGCTTTCAGCAGAGGGCCCCCTCGACCCCTCCACAACTACGTTCCACCGCTTGGAGTTATCCTGTGTTTAGGTAGGCGGTATCTCCGGACCGCAGACCATGAAGATCCCGGGCACGCTTCGTGATCGCCCGATCGTCGTCATGGTGGACAACGGCGTGAGCCACAACCTCATCTCTGAGTGACTGGTGCAGCAACTCCCAACTTTCCTCGGTTCCATCCCCAGATTTTTCAGTCCGCCTTGGCGATGGGAGACGTCGACCGACTCAGGGTCGTTGCCCTGCCGTGACTCTCTCGGTGGGGTCCTGTTCCATGACCGCGACCTTCTGCGTGCTTGGCCTCGGCGGTATCGATGTCATTTTGGGGGTGGCTTGGCTCCGCACACTTGGCGATGTGCGCATCAATTGGGCGTCTATGACCATGCAGTTCCTCCACGAGGGCCGGCCGTGTCGCCTCGACGGTGACCCCGCTTTCCTCCGCTCTCCGGTCTCCCTCTGCACGATCTAGCGGACCACATACGTCAACCTCTCTGCGGGGTTGCGGCCCCCCTCAGAACTGTCTGATGTGCGTCCCCCTTCCCCGAAGGACCTCCAGGAGCTTCCCACTGCGCTCGCCGATGTCGTCCAGCCTCCGGTAGGCCTACCACCAGCCCGTACGATCGACCGCGCCAATCTCCTCCAGCCTAGGACCGCAGCTGTCTCGACGCGGCCGTACCGCTTTGACCATGCGCAGAAGGATGAGCTCGGGCATCTGGTGCAAGAGATGTTGATGGGGGGCCTCATCTGTCTCAGTGTGAGCCCATTTTCCAGCCCGGTCCTTCTGGTCCAGAAGAAGGACGGCAGGTTGCGCCGTACTACCCAACCAAGATACTTGATCGCCGCTTCCACCTTCAGGGGGACTCTAGTTCGAAGAAGGAGGTCCTTGTTGCTTGGCTTAACCTCCCGGAGTCCGAAGCCACGTGACTGCCCTAGGATGACTTCCTCTGCCAGTCTGCCGACTACTGCCTTGAGGACAAGACACATTTCCAGACGACGACATTTTTATGATCGTACACGCCGACGAGACGCCGTGGAGAGTCTACACGCGTAGGAAAGCGATAGATACTAGCCCACCGGTCGTGGATGAGACCGCTGAGGAGCGCGCTACTTAATTATTTCTATTTTGATGTTATTTTGAGTTTTACTATTTGCAGACTGCTTTGGTTCGCAAACCGTTGTTATAAAGGGGTGTTGTATGCTTGTATTTCTTTTCATGCTTGGATGAATGGAAATTAGGGCGGCTCCCTAAGCTTTCTTCTCTACCCTAATCCCTCTCTTCTCCCTCATCACCGCCAGCCCTCCCCCTCACCGGATTCCTCTCTGGGTTCGTAACAAAATCACAACACAGAAGACACAGATTTACGTGGTTAACCCAAAGATGGGCTACGTCCAAGGACAGCACCAGTCCATTTTTCACGAGATCAAGAACAAAGACGGTTACAGTAAGTGGGCGGATTTCCGAATTTCAGAATTATCCAAACCCTAGAACGACAAGAAGTTCATATAACACTCCATACATTTACAAATACCCAAAATACCCCTGATAACTATCTCGGAAAAAGTTCGGCCAGAGTATCAGAGTCAGTAGTCGTCTTTGGGTTATGATTCGAGGTATATAATTATCAATACACACAACCTAAATCTACTACTATCCATTGAAGCGGCCTCTCCCACTGAAAACAACAATGAGATCCCAGCTGTAACTTGGTAGCCCTTGGATCAAACGGCTCCCTTTGTTTTTTATGGTACATCCGTACATGTTCAAGTGCCCCCCCCCCCCCCCCCCCCCCCCCCCCCCAAAAGATAAAGGCAGGCATTATTAGTTTTAACGAATAAACCTAAGGTCTGCTCTTCCAAATAGGTACACTGGCTTATTGGGGTATTTTGAGAATCTCATTTGTATTGCATAATAATTTTATAGGAATAATTACCCAAACTTCCCCTAAAAGTTAGCATAGTTACCGGTTACACCTGTCTTACTTTTGAAATTACAAAAACCTCCCCTGAAGTTTACAATTCATAGCATCCATTCACAAAAATACCCTCTCAGAGTAAATTTTCATTTTCAGGGGGGGGGGGGGGGTCTTTTTGTGCATGGACGTTATGAAATGTACTCATACATGAGAGGCTTTATAATTTCAAAAGTACGAGGGGTGCAACCTGTAATTTAGCAAACTTAGATGGGAGGTCCCGATAAATGACCCTAATTTTATATAAGCTCTACTGCTTCACAATAGTGAAAATGCATGCCGTTGCCGGCTTGCAGCATATTCCTGTGTTGTGTGATCTTGTGATCATTGTAGTTCTTTCTTTGCTCAATTATATGTGACGTGTCTGATGTTTTCAACAGGCCACCACACATTCCCTACACTTTCCTACCAATCTTAACAGTTGTTTAGTGTCATCTTCTATTGGTCAAAGCAATAGAGAAGCTGATGCAAAAGAAAGTTTTGTATACTGTAGCAAGCTACTATAAGCCATATGCTATCCATCTAGCCTTCTTCTGAATCAAAACGCAAGAAAAAGCTTGGCTGTAGTTCACCAAAATCTAAACTTTTTGACCAAAAATGCACAATAAGTGCAGCATGAATTCAGAGTATATAACTTTGCTTCTAGACAAAGTAAGAAACTTACCATCACTTGCTGTGACCTGTTCTGCTCGCGAATGCTCATAGTTTTCTCTTCCCTCAAAATTGCGATCATCTTATCAGCCTGCAAAAATAAAGTAATATGCCCGAGAAAAGTTTTAAGAAAATGAAAAGTAACGACCGTAGAAGGGAAGACTTGTAGTGAATGTGACTGAAGGGTATGTTCACAAGCAATGGATGTTCGTGTCTTAAATGGCATTGAAAGGGGGAAGCAGTATGCATACTGGTATTTGATTTAGGCTCCGTTTGGCGGGGCGTTTTTGCTTCGGTGAATTTAGACAAAAACGCCACCATCATAGAATGTATGTTTGGCATGACAACGGTTATGACCGCGACGAAGAAAAGAAAACTAGTTTTGAACATAAAAGTGAATGAAGTTCTTTAGGTGAGGTCGGGCGTTCACGAACGAAGATTCATAACCACTGCGTTCACGACCGCTACCGCCGTGCCAAATGGAGCCTTGGTCAATTGTATGTGAAAAAGATATATCAAACCCATGTAGGCATGGATCCGGAATACTTGAATCTAGATTATATGTATGTACATGTGTGTGTTTTCTGTACATATATATATAAGCAGTCGTGCACGGGTTCCCCTATGCATCAGCGCACAGAACATCCTTCGTTCGTCGTCCCCACAAAAATTGCCACGCATAATACAAAATTCAACAAAAAAAGAGGAGATGAGGGCACACTTTTTAAAATTAAATAAAAAGCATACAAATTAAATTGACTTATGAAAAACTAAAAGATTTGTAATAAGGAAGAGTAAAATTGGAAATACGAATATTTCACTAAAGAATATTTTTCCTTTATTATATATATATACACACACACCACGAGCGACAGACATAGGGCTCCGCCCTTATGGCCAACCGCAACAGTATTTCGATCACGACAGTACTCCGGTCACGACATTGCCCCTGCGCGACGGCGCTCCCGCCGCTGACAAACTCACGCCGCGCCCGCCGCTCATAAATTTATATCTATTATATCTATAAGAAAAACATATTACATACATATATACATATATATACACATATATATACATATATACATATATATACACACATATATATACATATATATACATATATATATATAATCATGGTGGGAGAGAGAAAGGGGACCTTGAGAGAGAGAGAGGAGAGTAATTTTATATAAAAAAACATATATATAAATATACACACGAGTGACAGTGCACGGGGGCCCCATGCCCCGCGCGACAGTACCCGCCCCGCGGCGGCGTGCTTCGCCTGCCCCGATCGGCGGGCTTATTTTAATTTTTTGGTTTAATTTATTTTTAAATAATTTTATTTTTTAAAATTATTTCAGTTTTTTGCATTTTTTTTAATTTTTTTTTTAATTTTTTAAATTATTTATACGGTATTTTATTATAATTTTTCGAAAAAAACTCTACGCAGGTGGTCTGCGAATAGCCAACCGGCGCAAAACTGTTTGACTATTCGCAGACTACGGTGGTCTGTGACTAGCCAACCGGCGCAAAACTGAAAGACTATTCGCAGAGCACCTGCGAATGGATAGGATCATTTGGATCTTGATCTGACGGCTTGTATTCGTTTGTCGACCATGTTACGTCATAAGGTGATATCTTTATATATTAGTATAGATATATAACCATGGTGGGAGAGAGAGAGTGGAGAGAAAGGAAAGAGAGGGGACCTTGAGAGAGAAAGAGGAGAGTAATTTGTTTTAAACTGAAAGGATAATTTGGGTGTTGACACCAGGAAAATCCTGACCTCAAAATTCGGACCGATGCAGCCGGAGGCTACTCGCCCAGCAGTCCAACGAGATGACTTGGCTGGCGACTACGACGAAGCTAGAAGAGCAACGAACCGGACCCCAGGTGCTGCGGCAGGGAGGTCCCACCACGTACCCAGAAGCTCAAGAGAGTCTTCCCCTCCGAAACCAAAGTGGCCGAGCTGGGTACAAGGAAGGCACCGACTTGGCTGAAAGCAAGGGTGACGGGCTCGAGAGTTCGGGAATCGGGGTCCAAAAGCTCAAGTCCAGGTGCCAATCCAAGTACCCCTGGGGTCTTATTTATAGGAAAACCAAAGGGTAGGGGGGATTTTTATAGCCCAGCCCCCAACCCGGCGACTATGGGTTACTCGGCGAGTATCTATGCCATAGTCGCCCATACTCGCCTCTGTTCTCCATAGTCGCCACTTGCTCTCCATAGTCGTCACTTGCTCTCCATAGTCGCCACCTGCTCTCCATAGTCGCCCCTTGCTCTCCATAGTCGCCCCTTGCTCGCCCAGCTCGTGTCTTGCTCCTGCTGGCTGAGTTGCCTTGTGTCTTGGACTGCTGGTCTCTGTGCTGACCCTTTGACCTTCAACTTCTGTCTACGTGACCTTGGGGGGGTCCACCCTTGGAGAATGAGGGTTGTGCACAATCCCCGCTCTTTGCGAGTAACGTAGTTGCTCGGAAAGAATCATCCAACCCTTATTCGACGAGCTGTCTTTCTGACGAGCTGTCTTTCTGGCGAGAAAAGGTCAACACCTCACAGAAGCCGAGCTCAACAGGAGGCGGATACAAGTTCGACACCTTCTAGGAGCCGAGCTCAACTAGAGGTGGATACAAGTTTGACACCTTCTAGGAGCCGAGCTCAACTAGAGGCGGAGAGAAGGTCGACACTTTCTAGGAGCCGAGCTCAACTAGAGGTGGAGAGATGGTCGACACTTCACAGGAGCCGAGCTCAACTGGAAGTGGAGACAAGTTCGACACCTTCTAGGAGCCGAGCTCAACTAGAGGCAGAGAGAAGGTCGACACCTTCTAGGAGCCGAGCTCAACTAGAGGCGGAGAGAAGGTCGACACTTTCTAGGAGCCGAGCTCGACTAGAGGTGGAGAGATGGTCGACACTTCACAGGAGCCGAGCTCAACTGGAAGTGGAGAGATGGTCGACACTTCACAGGAGCCGAGCTCAACTGGAAGTGGAGAGAAGGTCGACACTTTCTAGGAGCCGAGCTCGACTAGAGGTGGAGAGATGGTCGACACTTCACAGGAGCCGAGCTCAACTGGAAGTGGAGAGATGGTCGACACTTCACAGGAGCCGAGCTCAACTGGAAGTGGAGAGATGGTCGACACTTCACAGGAGCCGAGCTCAACTGGAAGTGGAGAGATGGTCGACACTTCACAGGAGCCGAGCTCAACTGGAAGTGGAGAGATGGTCGACACTTCACAGGAGCCGAGCTCAACTGGAAATGGAGACAAGTTCGACACCTTCTAGGAGCCGAGCTCAACTAGAGGTGGAGAGATGGTCGACACTTCACAGGAGCCGAGCTCAACTGGAAGTGGAGACAAGGTCGACACCTTCTAGGAGTTGAGCTCAACTAAAGGCGGATATGAGGTCGACACCTTCTAGGAGCCGAGCTCAACTAGAGACGGAGAGAAGGTCGACACCTTCTAGGAGCCGAGCTCAACTAGAGGCGGAGAGAAGGTCGACACTTTCTAGGAGCCGAGCTCGACTAGAGGCGGAGAGATGGTCGACACTTCACAGGAGCCGTGCTCAACTGGAAGTGGAGAGATGGTCGACACTTCACAGGAGCCGAGCTCAATTGGAAGTGGAGAGATGGTCGACACTTCACAGGAGCCGAGCTCAACTGGAAGTGGAGAGATGGTCGACACTTCACAGGAGCCGAGCTCAACTGGAAGTGGAGAGATGGTCGACACTTCACAGGAGCCGAGCTCAACTGGAAGTGGAGAGATGGTCGACACTTCACAGGAGCCGAGCTCAACTGGAAGTGGAGACAAGTTCGACACCTTCTAGGAGCCGAGCTCAACTAGAGGTGGAGAGATGGTCGACACTTCACAGGAGCCGAGCTCAACTGGAAGTGGAGAGATGGTCGACACTTCACAGGAGCCGAGCTCAACTGGAAGTGGAGAGATGGTCGACACTTCACAGGAGCCGAGCTCAACTGGAAGTGGAGAGATGGTCGACACTTCACAGGAGCCAAGCTCAACTGGAAGTGGAGACAAGGTCGACACCTTCTAGGAGCCGAGCTCAACTAGAGGCGGATATGAGGTCGACACCTTCTAAGAGCCGAACTCAACTAGAGGCGGAGAGAAGGTCGACACCTTCTAGGAGCCGAGCTCAACTAGAGGCGGAGAGAAGGTCGAAACTTTCTAGGAGCCGAGCTCGACTAGAGGTGGAGAGAAGGTCGACCCTTCTAGGAGCCGAGCTCAACTAGAGGTGGAGAGATGGAGTCATCCGAGGAGGCAAGTAGCCGGCTTGCTGGAGAAGAGGTCGGGCAGAGGCCTGGACTACGACAACTCCACAACTCGATGACTTCTTTTCACTCGAGGGGGTGAGCAACTTCGGGCTAGGAGGGTGGTTTCCAACTCTACTCTGATAATCTCTCCAGACGGATGAGAAGTACAATCGGAGGGTAGCTCGGCCAGCGTGCAAGGGGGGAGCTGATCTCAACCATCAGTGCAGATGCTTGATCTTAGGAGGACGCATTAAAAACCCGGTATACTATCCCATCACCCGCTCTGGATGTTATGAAAGCTAAGCAGGATACTCATCCTCTAACCCACTCGTGACGTGAATCGATGATCGCTTTGGTTGAATTTCATCGCCTTGCCTGGATAGGGTATGATTCTCCGGGGGGGGGGGGGGGGGGGGGGGGGGGGGGGGGGGGGGGGGGGGGG
>JAWHQI010002807.1:0-24520 GCA_033032865.1 Dactylorhiza incarnata
TCGATCTTGAGAGTGCGAGGGCGACAGACCGCGCCTCGTTACAATGATGGGGTGAGAAAGAGTCTGTTGCCTTGCTCCAATGCGGGTTTGCCCCCCAGGTTTAAGCTTCGTTCGTACCACTGCGGGCCTTCGGCTCCTTGATTGATCTGCCAATAATGAGCTCCAAGCGGTCTCCAGGCGGTCTGTCAATAGCAAGCTCCATGTGATCTCCAAGTGGTTTGCCAATAGCAAGTTCCAAGTCTCCAAGCGGTCTGCCAATAGCGAGCTCCAAGCCTCTGAGCGGCTTGCCAATAGCGAGTTCCAAGCCTCTAAGTGGTCTGCCAATAGTGAGCTCCAAGCCTCTAAGTGGTCTGCCAATAGTGAGCTCCAAGCCTCCTAGTGTTCTGCCAATAGCGAGTTCCAAGCCTTCGAGCGGTCTGCCAATAGCAAGTTCCAAGCCTCCAAGCGGGCGGCCAATAGCGAATTTCAAGCCTCCAAGCGGTCTGCCGATAGTGAGTTCAAGGTCTCCATTCTCTAGAGTGAGAGAGATTGGGAAAGAGAGAGAGAATGAGGAGATAGAGAGAGAGAAAGAGAGAGCACCCCTCTACCCAAAAGTGAGGGAATTAGTGAATAAAGGGGTCTATTTATAGACTTTTGAAGGGGCGGTCCGATAATTATACCTGCTAATTATTGGACCAGCCAATAGGATCACCCGGATTCTAACACGTGGATCGCCAAATTCCCAGAAATGATGGCCCTACCCCAAACCCTAAACGGGCATAGCCGAAAGAAGGAGACGGCGCGCGGCCACCGGCCAAGACGGTGGTCGGCCCGGCCTAGGGCGGCCTTGCCCAAGGTCGGCGAGGCCTTGGGCAGCGACGCCCTAGGCGACCGCGGCCTAGGGCGGCCTTGCCCATGGCCGGGGCGGCCTCGGGCGGCGGCGCCCTAGGCGGTCGCGGCCTCGCCCGAGGCCGGCGCGGCCTAGGGCAACCGGGCCCTAGGCCGGGGCGGCGGCCTTGGGTGGTCGTGCCCAAGGTCGGCGCCGCCTTGGGCGCCGGCACCCTAGGCGGCCGCGGCCTAGGGCGGCCGCACCTTGGCCGGGGCGTCTGGCCCTTGCGTGGCCGGCCGCGAGCGTGAGGGGCCGCGCGGGGATCGCGGCCTGCTTGCGGGATCCGGTGCGCTGATCACGCACGGGTCGGAGCTTTCCTTGCGGGGAGGATTCAACGAATATTGTGTTTCCTTGTTTGTTGGACCTTCCATACGCGGGGACCTCCTAATTAGTGGGTTTGACCCATCAAGTCTAATTTGGTGGCTGGTGGCGATTGGAGACGCAACGGTTAGAGATGGAGATAAAATGGTATTCTTGAATTTAACTTCAACCATGCAGTTGAAATTATGCATAAAATAACTTTTTGGTGGATCAATGGTTCAAAATGGAGGCTAACTAAACCGAAAATGGGCAAAAAATAGCATTTGCATTTTCTTATAACAAACGGACCCTTAATATTCAACAAAAATCAACATAAGCATCTTTCATTCACTCCATCACTAAGCATATTCCTCCATGATTAGAGTTCCATTCAAGAATACCATTTTGGCTCCGTTTCTAACCGCTACCATGCATCCAAAAATGAAAAAAAATGTCATTTTTATTTTTGTTTGGTGCTTGATAAATAATCAGCTGAAAACTCATAATAAAACTTCACCTAGAAATAAAATAAAAAATATTTTTCAAAAACCACCACCAAAGATATTAAGCTCAAACAAACGAAGCCTAACATTTGTAATTGGTACCTTCTAAGCATTCAAGCTCGTGTAAAATAGTTTCTCGCTCTAGTTTGTGAGCATTTCTATAATGAGTTTATCTTCATCTTACACTACTTCACGCTCAATTATGTAGTGAGACCGACTTAGGCAAATTGTGAGGGACAAATGAAGGGGCATTTAAAGTTAGTAATGGTAATTGACTTAGGCAAATGAAGGGGCATAACCGAGCTGATATTCAAGGCGGAGGACGCATAGGGGGAAATTTCGGCGTTCTAAGTGTTAAATCTTATGTATTCTTGGAGCGACATAAGGCTCTTCCAACCATCTCGGAGGCCACTTGCAAGGAGCGAGGGGAGCTCAAGATGGAAATTTTTTTTTTTTTTAAATCTGAAAACAATGCGAAGTATGGATGAGCGAGGCTCCCTTACAATTCGATCTACAAACAAACCTCCAAGCAAAGAAATTCAAAGGCATTAGGGCGTCCGACAAGGCGGAGAACTTGTATGGATTTTTGCGGATACCGCTCGATGTCTGTATCAGTATATTCGTAGCTTAAAGATCGTCTATTCTTATTTTGTGAAGGAATAGATCATTTAAGGCTAGTTTCACATTGGTGCATATTCTATCAACATCAACTTGACATGGCTACACCATACAAGTGATAGGCAAATCTTGGATGCATTCATGATCATATTATGATCATGCGAGATTGCTTTTCTTTTAATCCCGCAAAATTTCTTTTGTAACTTTGCAAAATCAAAATGATCAAGTAATCGCTTTGGCTCTGTGTGGCACAGTGGTGGCGGTAATGAACGCGATGATGGTTATGAACTACCGTTCATGAACGCCCGGCCTCACCTGAAAAACTTCATCCACTTTTATGTTCAAAACTAGTTATATTTTCTTGGTGGTCGTAACCATTGTCATGTCATACATACATTCTATGACAGCGGTGTTCCGGCGTGAACGAAGAGAGCGAAGGCAAAGTGCATCACTCATTCTACCACAATAAATATGCCAGGTACTAATGGTTTTAATTTCAGAACAATGAAAATAAAATATTATTTAAAACATGTTTTTTTAATTACATTACAAACAGCAGGAAGGGCATTAATCAAATTGATATAAATATAATATATAATACAAGATTATAACAATTGAACATTATAATAAAGCACATAAACAAAATTATTATACAGCATCTCTCTTTATCTCTTTTTTCCTTCTTTCTCCCCAGCAATAAACATATAAAAATGGCATTTTTTGCTCTCTAAATGAAATCAAAATATAATAGCAGCAGACCATATGATGGTAAGAATGAGTAAACTATCTTCTAAATAAAAACAAAAATTCCAGCAGGGCTCCTCACCTCTTATGGGATTTGTTCCTGGCTTTAACGGTCTTCTCTAGATTCTTAATGCGCTGGTTGATGACAGCGGACAGAGATACACGTCGTTGCTCTGCGCATTTAACCCGGGGCGGCGCCGGCAGACCGTCCTCCGGGGCAGAGGAGACGGTGGGCGGAACCGGCTTAGACGTGCCAAAGAAGGAGAAGTTGGGCTGTGACGCCAGTTCCAGGTTGGAAATGGGTACAGGAAGATCCAACAGCTTTCTGACTCCAGGGCGTTTGATTACTGTTATGAGTGAAAAATGGCATCCATTATCAATCAAATGAATCTTTTATTTGCTTTTTAACATATATATATATAGGGTTATTTACCGGGACCTCCCCTAGGAGTTTGCATAATTACAACTTGCACCCCTCTTAACTTTTGAAATTACAAAAACCTCCCCTCAATGTTTGCATTTCATAACATTCATGAACAAAAGTACCCCCCTTTGGTTTTTTGTGCATGGATGTTATGAAATGTAAACATTGAATGGAGGTAATTGTAATTTCAAATGTTAGAGGAGTGCAAGCTGTAATTACGCAAACTTTGAGAGGAGGCACCGGTAAATAACCCCTCTCTCTCTCTCTCTCTCTCTCTCTCTATATATATATATATATATATATATATATATATTATTCAAGAATATGAATTACTTACCGTATCCATAGAGAAGGGAGAACAGGTTCGATGTCACCCAGTAAAAGAAGATGGCCTGCCAGCAACGATGTAGATTACAAAACAATCAGGCGTGTGTTTCTGGAAGAGCATAAATAATGGCAATCTAATAATCTATATATCTACAAATATGAAAACTCCAAGGGAGGTCCAGGTAATTAAAATTAATTACTGGGACCTCCCCTAGGAGTTTGCATAATTACAGGAACAACCCCTCTATATTTTGAAATTACAAAGATCTCCCTCGTAAGATTGGTCGGTTTACAAACTCCCCCCTTATATTAAACACTAAACATTTCATATAAAAAGTCCAAATTACCTTTATTTTAATACAAATATAATCCTAAGGGCAGATTATAGTATAACCCTAAAAGAAACAAAGCCGATTTTCATTTCTCACTCGACCGCGCAAGCTCCCAACACTTCTACCCACGTGCGCGGTTGGTAGTGTTTCCGCTTGAGAATCCGTGGGCGAGAGAGTGGGGCATCGGCGATTTCGACAGAGGGACTGCTAATAGAGCATCGACGACTATTCTGATGTTGATGGGGCTTCGGCTTCTGACGACTCCATCGACGAAAGGGGGAGGTGTTTGAAACGGACCAAACTTATAGGGGATGTCTTTGATTTTCGAAACCAAAGATGAATGTCATTTTAAGAGAGTTTACTTTCTATGTTGTTTTGATTAAGGCTCCTTTTGGTGCGACGGTGTCGGTCGTGAATGCGGTGGCTATGAACCGTCGTTCGTGAACGCCCGACCTCACCTAAAGAACTTCATCAACTTTTATGTTTAAAACTAGTTTTTTTTGCTCAAGTGCTATTTGTGTTTTGCTCTAAAAACTGCAAGGCTTTGTATGAAACAAAGTATAAACATCTCAAAACTTCATCAGATGACCTTATGATCTCCCCAAATAATCATGATGACTACCAGTTTAGGGCAGATGAAAAGGAAAATTCATGAGAAGCATAAAATGAGCACAAATGTAAGGGTATTAAACTTCACTTGCATACCTTTGGAAAATTAGCAGTGAATGGGATTGTCAAAATACCAAGCACCCTTGAAAAAATCTTCATGGTTTTGGCCATACTATTCCCTTCCATGCCTTCTTGCATATTCAACTGAGAGAATTAAAAAAAACTTATTGGAGGAATCTTCAGGATTTTTAATAGAGCATTAGAACAAACATTCAACAATACGAATAACAGAATAGGTAGGAAAAAAGAACTAAAAGATTCAATTGGAAACTTCATAAAAAATGTGATAATTTCTGAGCTACTTTAGGCAAGGTAATATGACCATAAAAGTTGACTGCAAGACACTATGCAATTTTAGTGCTTGTAGAACTATTATTCCAGATCAATAGTGTAGAGAGGAACAAGAAAAGTTAAAATATCTTGATTCTCTTATACAGAATATATATAAAAAGGTAACATAATAAACTTTTGAATAGTTCGCGCGACATTGGAGGAGTCCACTGGGTCGACATTTTTGGATCGTCGGATTGGCGATCGGAGACCGCGATTTTTTTTTTATGTATTTTTTTAGCTTGTATTTTGGGATTTACGTTGAATCATCCGATCGTGTGTTTAAGGTCGTCGGATGGTTTTACTTAAATCTCCTCTACTTAAATCTCGTCTGCTTCTAGGGCAAGGGCATCGACAATTAGGGCTTCTGAAACCGCAGGCCGCTCGATCCTTGCTCTCGGTGCGATGCCGAGGGCCACCTGCGATGGGATGCTGCATGTTCTCGCCTCTGGGGTTTCGACGCCCCCATTCGCTGCCTCCCTTGCCGCCAACGTCCAATCTCGAGTCCGCCACCGGTCTCCCCGTTTTCTCTGAGACCGTCAGTTGCGCCCGATCTCCACAAAATCTCCTGTTGCCGACATCCAAGCCTCCAACGACCACATCCCCACTGACAGCCACCTCCCCTTCCTCGACCTTGCCACCACTTCCTCCTACCCCCACCAGCGCCGCATGAGCCCTCAGCCGGTAGAAATTTCTTCCTTGCCCTACCAAACCGCCCCTCCAATCTCGAGTCCGCCACCGGTCTCCCCGTTTTCTCTGAGACCGTCAGTTGCGCCCGATCTCCACAAAATCTCCTGTTGCCGACATCCAAGCCTCCAACGACCACATCCCCACTGACATCCACCTCCCCTTCCTCGACCTTGCCACCACTTCCTCCTACCCCCACCAGCGCCGCCTGAGCCCTCAGCCGGTAGAAATTTCTTCCTTGCCCTACCAAACCGCCCCTCCAATCTCGAGTCCGCCACCGGTCTCCCCGTTTTCTCTGAGACCATCAGTTGCGCCCGATCTCCACAAAATCTCCTGTTGCCGACATCCAAGCCTCCAACGACCACATCCCCACTGACAGCCACCTCCCCTTCCTCGACCTTGCCACCACTTCCTCCTACCCCCACCAGCGCCGCCTGAGCCCTCAGCCGGTAGAAATTTCTTCCTTGCCCTACCAAACCGCCCCTCCACCTCCCGAGTTTCCTGAAGCCCTAGTTGTAATAGTGTATTTAAGTCGGACCATTTTTTCAGTTTTTTCCGTATTTTCTTCATTTCCTATATATGTATTTGTTATCAAGTAATACAAGCTATTCTGATTCTATTCAACTTGGTATCAGAGCAATTTTTTGCCCTAGTCGCTTCCCTCTCGCCCATCTGCGTCTCTTCTCCTCTCGCCCGTCTCGCCCGTCTGCGAACGCTCCTTCCCGTCTCTCTTGCACCTTCTGCCGAAGGTTTGAGAGTCCCACGCTCTTCCCCGCCTCCGCTCATGCGGATCCTAGGCGCCGCTGCACGCTAGGACCACCGTTCTCCCATCGTCGATCGGCCGATGTCGATCTCCCGCTGCTGTGTCGATCATCTCTATGCCGCTACCTGCCGATCTCTGTGCCGCTACCTGCCGCTTCTGCCGATCTCTGTGCCGCTTCTGCCGATCTTTGTGCTGCTTCTCCCGTTGCCTGATGTCGTGACCTCCTGTTGTCGTGTCTTCCTGAGCAGTTGTTGTGCCGATTGTTCCACGGCGGTGTTTTCTTCTGTTGCTGATCCTGCAGCCCCGTGCGATGTCGTTCTAGTGGTGCTATCTTCTCTCATTATCCGTATGTAATTTCTTTTTTTCTGCTAGGGAGTATCATGGGGGATTCTACGGGTTCTTCGCCGAGTGAAGTTATGCCACAGATGAGTGACCCTCAGCGGACTCATGGCCACTCCGGTTCGTTGAAGATTACCACCGTGCCCTTGGATGGAACAAACTATCTAGAATGGTCGTGTGTTGCTCAACATGTGATACCCAGCCATCAGTTGTTCGGTTACATAGATGGGACTGTTACAGCTCCACCCAAGGATGATCTCACTTGGAAACGTTGGGACTCCGAGAACTCCCTTGTCGTGTCATGGCTTCTTCACTCTATGTCTCCCAAGGTGTATCACAGTTATATGTTGCTGACTCAGCTCACGATATCTGGACCCGAGCTCGGGACACCTACTCCCAAATTGGTAGTTCCACTCAGATATATGAGCTTACTCGTCGCATTTTGGAGCTCCGACAAGGATCTATGACGGTTTCCACCTACTTCTCTGAGTTTGAACGCCTTTATCAAGAGTTGGATTTCTTCGAGCAATTCACAGCCTCCTGTACGGCGGACGCCGTGAAGCTGCAGCAGAAGGAGAGCCGCTACCTCCTGCATGTCTTCTTGATGGGGCTGAACATGGAGTCAGATACTGTCCGGACTCATATTTTGCATCGTTCACCTCTTCCTTCCCTTAGGGAAGCCTTCAACATGGTCCTTGGCGATGAGGATCGTCGGAAGTCCCTCGGTATGGTTGCTCCTCCGGATCGCTCTGCCTTGACTAATGTTGGTCGGGGTAATACCAACACTAGTGATCCCACTTGTGTTTACTGTGGTCGACGGGGTCACACTAGGGATGCGTGCTTTAAGCTCCATCCTCATCTGGCTCCTGCTGGCCGTGGTCGGGCTCCTGGCCGTGGAGGAGGCCGGACAGGCAGCCCTCGTTTCTCAGATGCTGCTTTTGCTTCAGAGATATATGAGGAACATCCAACCCCTAGCTCCTTCTCAGCCCAGGAATTGGACGCTCTGCGCCGTTTATTTCACTCCCAGTCTGACTCCGCTCTGGGTGCCTCCTTCTTTGCTACTGCGACTCGGGCCCATGCCCATGCTGCCACTGCCTCCTCATCGGACTGGATCATTGACTCAGGAGCTACTGATCATATGACAGGATCCTCCTCAGGTTTTGTTTCTTACATACCTTTGTCCGGTCGGGATAAGGTCATCTCTGCTAATAGCATATTATCCCCAATTGCGGGCAAAAGACACATTTCTTGCTCCCCTACTCTCTCTCTCACCTCTGTTCTTCATGTTCCATCTTTTCCCCGCAATTTACTTTCTATTAGTCATATTACTCGCTCTCTCAACTGCTCGGTAACCTTCTTCCATGACTCTTGTGTTTTTCAGGAACTAGGTACGAGGCGGAAAATTGGCAGGTAAGTTCGGTGTCATAGGCCTTGGGATTTAGAGATGGATATTGAATACTTAACGTCGGGCTTCCTTTTTCTTTTCCTCCATTTTATTTTATGTGTAGGCTACCTGGAACTCAAACATGAGAGGGACAGATAAAGGGAGAGTTCAGAGTTTACCTGGGAATTGCGCTTTCCCACATAAGGAGACATACCCTTTGATTTGAGATCCATGCAAACAAACTTTTGGGCGTGTAACAGTGAGGTAGAAGAGTTTATGGCTCATTTCCTGCGGTTTGGCTGATAGGAGAGATGTTTTTGATGCCAGAGAGATAGAAAGAGAAAGAGAGGGGGAAAATGCTTTGATTGCATTGAATTGGGTAATAATGCCCAGGTACAAGCTATTTATGATCAAATAAGAACCTAAGAGATGATAAATGCAAACATGATAAGAGATGCCTTTTTTATCATCTAGATTGCTTAAAAGAGGACATCTCCTCTCTGATTGTCATTGCATTAATTTAAAAAAACAAAGGAAAACCTAGATTAATCACTAAGCAAGAAGACTGAATTGCATCCATTCATCCATCCTTCAGCTGAAATCCAATCGCTGATGGAGAGAATTACAAATCTTTCCTATTTCTTCTCTTTAGTGTCCGACGTCTTTGATTGGGATTTGGAATGTGGTTTGTCATTTAATCACTTCCTCCTTGTCTGTGTGCCCTCCTATAGGAGAGATATTATGAATACTTATAATCTCCTAATGCAGTCTCCAAATTAGACAGCCGTGTCGCAGTGTCGCATTGTCGCAGACAAATTCTCACCTCACTAGCATATTTTTCTATTTATGATTATCTTTTTATTTATGGCATTTTTATTTTATGAACGACAAGGCTCTATTTTATTTCTATTTATAGCTTATTGATTTGACTGGCCAATAAGACTTTAAATAAAAAGGTTCGGCATTAAATAGGAGATAGATATTTAGGCAAGATTTGATTGCGGTCCTTTTTAGATATAGCAAAAGAGCCAAGCAACTAAATGTCGGGATCTACTTCTATTAGAGTTGGATCACAATATATTTAGAAGGAGGTGAGAAATCAAAGAGGGGAGGCTGAATTGGACTTGGAGAAGAGGAAATCCTCTCTCCAAGACCATCCTGCCCTATACCTAGGCCCTTCTCCACCGCTCCATTGCTGCCAGACACCTTTCCAGCAAACATGCCTTCTCTGCCCCCATGTCCAGTAGCCCGGAACCCTTCAGCCTGCTGTCCAGCCACCCGGAGACCCTTCGGCCTGCTGTCAAGCCGCCCAGCAAGCCTTCTAGACCCCTGTCCAGCCACTGGTGCTCCTCCGGGCCGCTGTCCAGTCCTGGTAGATCCCCTCCAGCAGACTTCTACCACCCCTACATTTGATCTTGACCTTTGTGCTCATTTGGACAGCATATTTTGTCTATGCTTTAAGTGATCCCAGCGCCAGATTTTGCCCTAAATATTTACTCCATTTATTAATCCAGTCTTTTATCAACATTGTGTAAGCAAATTGATTGTGGACAACTAATTCTCATGTTCAAAAATTGAATAATCACAAAATTAAGTCGGTCAATATTTCAAATTAATACTTTCTTTGATTACATGAGCGAGATCGTTCTACTTGATCCCAATTGGTATCAAGAAGCCCTGATATTGAATTTTGTTCCGAATCTCATCGGGGAGGTGTGGATTTAACCCTTAATCCCTCATGTTGTCATGATTAGTCTCAATCCAATTAGAACTATTTACTTAAGTGTTATTTAGGCTTGAATTTAGCTTATTGAGATTAAGATTAAGCTTGGAATTTTATGAGAGAAACTCTTGAATCAAGATCCATCATGTTTAAGACGGTTGAACCAACCTTTGTCGACCGCGTCAATCATGATGGTCTAATAGGGACCACCATCTAGGAGTGCATGATCATGGGCCAAACACATGCCATTCGAAAGAAAACTATTATAATCAAAATATCAACCCTAAAGAAAGTGGTGAATCGCACTTTGAACCCCAAAAATATTGGGCCTCTGTTATGGTAGGGTTGAGCATATTATTCGAAACTCGAAAGTCGCTCGAAAATCTCTCGAATATTGAGCCGAATTGGAATCGAGTACAATTGATTCGACTCAATTTGAGTCGATTCAAATTGACTCGAATCACATTTCAAGACGATTTCGAGACAGCTCTGAATCGCTCGAAATATGATTCGAATCAACTCGAATTGATTAAAAATATTATGTATTTGATAATATATTACTATTTTAAAATTAAAAACACTAAAATTTAAACCTAGCGTAAAGTTTTTAAGTGTTTTATTTGTTAATTTAGAGGTTGCCCAATTTAATTTCGAGCAAACTAGGAAAAAAGAAAAAAAATTGCTCAATTTCGAGTCGGCTCGATTCAATTTTGAGCCGGCTCGGAATCGAGTCATTTCGAGTTGAGCCGGATCGACTCGAAATCGATTTTGAGCCGAGTTCGACTCGGAAATTTTGATTTCAAGCCGAGCCCAAATCGCTCAAACTCGACTCGAAATCAGCCCTATGTTAGTTGTTGCGGGTCCACAATGGAGAGCCACGGACCAGTGGCGTTCGAGGGCAAGCAAGGACTGAGCATCCTCCAATTGCATTATCGTGGCTATTTTTATTATAATCATTATTTATACATGTTTATTTAAATTCACTTATGTTAACCCTTGTGAGGGGCAATTCGAGGAGCCGAGTTCAACTTATTGAAGGATGAGGAATGGAAAGAAGGGTAGGCAACTATTATCAAAAATATCTCCCTCGCTAACTTTATCTCTCCTCTTCTCTCTCTCCCCCTCCCTCGTTCCAACCCGACGCCCTAGGGAATCGAACGAAGCACGACTCCCCTCGCCATAGACGTCGATCTCATTGGTCTCCACCAAACATAGCTCCTCTCAGCGCCCCTCTCCCTCCTACTCTCTGTTGTCGCCATATATTCCTAGGATTTGAAGAAGGGAAACTCCATCTTCCTCCATGAATTCACACTCACAAGACCTCATACAGGATTTCAATCGGGGGTTTGTATCAACTTGATATTAGAGCCTAAAGGCACCATTGAGGCCACAGTCCCCTCGTCTTTCGATCCTGCACACTGGGATCGTCCTCGTCAAGCGTCGACCTTCACTCCAACAACTTTGGCATTCTGCCCGCTCCCAGTCGCGACCATCTGTACTCAGTGACTACTCCCATGGAAGAAGGTGGGGGCTTACCTTGGCCAAAGTTATGGAGATGGTCCAGAAAATGATGACGACGAACACCAATGTCCCTGAAGCCTTCACCACGGGTCTCGACCGCACCCTACCACCGCCACCGCATCGGGATCCTCCCATGATGGCTTATCGAACATTCACCCCTGATTTTCAGAGCCACCACTAGGAATGGAGCAGCATTCTTGCTATGTGAAGATGGATTTCTCTCTCTTGGACGGTCGCGAGGACCCCTGATGTGGCTTACACACTACGAACAATTTTTCACGAGCAACACACACCTTAGGAAGACTGGATCAGCGTGCCATCCTTTCACCTTATGGGCTCCGCCTAATTATGATTTTCCCAATTACAGCGGGAAAACCACAATTGACGTGGGAAGACTTAAAGATCAAATGCAACCGCCACTTTGGGTCGCCACTTTGTAGCAACCTCATTGGTAACCTCAACTCACTCAAACAAACAGGGTCCATCGACAACTTTTTGGAGAGGTTTCAGGTTCTACTCAAACGAGCCCAATCCATTCCCCCTGGGCATTGAGTGCCCGTCTTTACATCGGGCCACCATAAGTGTCTTCGTCTGGATGTGGAGATTCAGACGGCGATGGATCTCACCGCTGCCATGAGGCTCACACGGTTATACGAGAAGCATTTGTTGATGGATCATTCTTACATTGGTCATCGTAGCGACGACGAGCTGTACCAAGGTTTCAACACTTTACCCCCCCCCCCCCCCCTAGTGAAGCAATGTCCCCCTCAGGGGCAAGGAGGGAGACCGAACACCGGCCATTTGTGGTCTATGGACCCAAGAGATGGCCGACCGCAAGGACAATGGCCTTTGTTTAAATTGTGACGAATCAAACACTCGCAGCCACAAATACAAGCGACTCTTTTGGCTCGAGGTGGATGACCTATTTGATGAGTAGGACCCAGGGGATCCCGGGATTTCCCTCCACGCCATCACACGATCGCATTCAGACGAGATCATTCAGATGCAACTCATGTGAAGGATCACTTGTTGGTAGCTCCATGGATTCAGGGAGTACACACAACTTCCTCAGCAAGAAAGCAGCTCAGTGCCTTCAGCTTCATGTGATCAGTCGAGGCCGCCACATATAGCAGTAGCCAATAGGAGCACGATAGAGTTCCCTGAAATTTGTAGTGTGGCACATATAGTGGTGGAGGGACTCCAATCGAGGGTGGATTTTTTGGTGATTGTCCTCCGGGGATTTGAGGCTCTATTTGGTGTCAGACGGTTGAGCACCTTGGGACCCTTGACAGGGGACCATGATCTCACCATGACATGGAGTCCAGTTCCGATACTATTGCATGGCAGGGTTGTCCAATGGGCGCCTCACAACGATACGTTTGACATTCGGGGTTGCAACTCACACGAGTCTAGATTAACTCTTGCAGAAAATTTGGTGACACCATGGTTTCTGCAGTGGGACAACCCCCACCTCATCGACATCTGAACACAACACTGGTGGTCAACTGGCTCTATCGCTACACCTATCAGAAGGACGAGATCGAGCGTCAGCGCGACGGAAAGGGATCATTCGCCAGTGTATCCCCCTTTTTTCTACGGTTCCTTTGGTGCATAAGAAGAACGACACATGTCAGCTCTGTGTGTACTACCGTGAACTGAATGTTAAAAGAGTTAAGAACAAATTTCTTATACATGTGGTAGAAGAGCTGTTGGATGAGCTTTATGACACATGTTTCTTCTCCAAATTGGATATATGTTCGGGGTACCCATCACGGTTATTTTGAGTTCCTTGTGACGCCCTTCGGGCTCATGAATGCCCCATTAACATTCCAAACACTAATGAATGAGGTATTCCAGCCTCAACATTTTCGAACATTCTTCAACTCATCAGGAAGCATCTGTTAATTCTGAAGAGGGCCAAATGCCCCTTCAGTACAGACAGGGTGGCGTATTTAGTTCATACTGTAATACGAAAAGGGAAATACTTGAACACGAAGAATGATTGTATTAACTTGAAAGCACACAGATATAAATCCGGAGCAAGCTCCGGCCAAGATTATATAGGATGGGTCCTCCTATAATTCTTCTCTCAAAAGAGAGCCAAAACCCTAATACATCCAAAGATGATAGCACACTCTCATACCACCTCCTTATATAGGGAGGGTGATGTAGGCCGAGAATTAGGGTTTAAAAAAAAACGTTATTTTGAGAGATCGATTTTAAATTTGAAGATTAGGCGGAGCTGGTCGAACCGAATTTTCGCGCACAAATCACTATGAACACTCGGACTTTGACAAGACCGTTAATCTTGGCCGAAGTAAAATCTCTCGAGCGCTTTTCCGAGTTGAATCTTGGTGAGATCCATACAACACAAGCAATAGCACAAGTAATTATTTATGAATAGCAGAAATAAATAGCAGATTGAACATTTTCGGCAAGCTCAAGATTATTTAATTGGACTACATAAAATTAACTAACCATTTTAGAGCAAGGATACTGTTGGACTAGGCAGGGGCGAGGATCCAACCAAATCTTTCACGCTAAGTTAGCTTCTGTTGGCCCGTCGTCGGAAGATAGGGCTGAAATAAACGACGATCGGCGAGCATAAGTGACCTCGGGTGGTTGCCGGAATGAAGAGTCATTGTCGACGGCACCTGTTGTCGCGTCAAAAGGTCGGCGGCAACTCGCGAATGGCGATGGCGGGTTAGGTCGACGCAGGCTCCTCGAGAAGCAGTCGCCCGATCTTGCTGGGTAGCGGCGTTCTCGGATGGAAGTCGATGGGGCTGAACAGTAGAAGGGCGTCTGGATGGAAGAAGCTGGTGGTCGGCAATACAGAGAGACGAGAAGAAAAATCTCGTTTCTCTGCGTATCCTCGTTGTTTTCTTTTCTCTCCAAGGCACATTAAATAGAGAAGATATCCATGTGATTCTTAATATTTCCATTAATGTTATTTTCATGTAATTCGGTTGAGTATTTTTATGGGCCAAATAATCTCTTCTTTCTTATCTTTGTTTGTCTAATATATTTGCTTGATTGTTATTTCCTTTTGATGAAGATTTGAGATCTCTTTTGAATTTGAATTTTATCTCTAATTAATTTTACGTGTCCCTAAATAATTTGAGCTTGCCTTCACCGTCCTAACTACTATAAATTACCGGACCTTTTTATTTAAGGTCTCATCGGGTGGTCAAGCCGATGAGCCGGAAATAACATCGGTGTGCGGGAAAAATAAAATGATAGAAATAACATAACAAACAATAATAATAGAGAGATAACTGTCGCGTGATGAAATAACGCGTCCTCAGATGCGGCGACGATTGCATCAGAGAGGGGGATCACATAACAATAACCATAAAGCAATAAAAATAAAACACGATATAATAATACGATACGCGTGTGAGCGTAACAATACACCCCGCCAAAAAATCGACCATGCCCTCAAGGTCGGAGTGCCACCCTCCGGCTAGTAGTGAAAGGTCCATGGGTGGGCAGTCGTAGAGGTGCCCGGAGCGTCGTCCGGCGGTACATCCGCGATCAGAAGAGCATCAAAGTCAGTCGGGCCGATTTCGTTCGGGTCCTCTCCGTTGAGAAGGCGGAACTCCTTCACCGGACAATCATGAGTAGGTGAGTAGGGTTGTTTGCAACGGAAGCACAAACCCCTACTCCGTAAGTCATTGTACTCTTGGTTGGATAGGTGGTGAGTAGGAACATGACGGTTTTTGTGTGTGCCCATAATGGGTGGGCGAGGTAGAGGACGTGGCGGTGGTGGTTGTTTAGGCGGGGGCGAAAAATATGGTTGGTAGGGAGGTTTGGCGGGAGGCAAAGAGGACGTAGGGTCCCCGGACAGCGCGAGGAATTCGGCCTCCACGAGTGGAGAGAGGTTCATGGCTTGGTTAAAAGTTAATGGCTGAAGGGGGAGGCGGGCTCAGATATGGGGTTGTAGGCCGTGCATGAAGTAGGTCAAGTAATGGTCGGGTGGAAGACCTGTAACATGGGTGACCAGCTCGATAAAGGAGTCCACGTACGAATCAATGGAGCCAGTCTGACGGACTCCGCAAAGGCGCTCGATCATGGAGCCGGAGTAGCGGTGATCAAAGCGCTGAATGAGGGCCTCTGTAAGAGCTGTCCAGGTGAGGCCGGGGGAGGACTGGCGGTGCCAGCGGACCCTTCCATGCCGACAATTGCAGTGGAGACCTACTGCGCCAGTGGAGTACGCGAATGTCAAAAAACTGTTCGGCGCGGGCAATCCACCCAAGGGGGTCATTCCCGTAGAATGTGGGGATGTCGAGGCGTGGGAGCTGTTGAGGATAATCTGGCAGTGCAAGAGCTGCGGGGCCCAATGTGTTGGGGGACCCCAAGGCAGAGGCAGCAGGAAGAGGACCGAAGTGCTGGCCGATTTGCAAGTTGTGGAGCATAGCCATAACCGTTGTGAGTTGCTCGGCCTGAGCGTCAAGACGAGAGTTGAGGGCGGAGAGGGTGTGTTCGAGGGCTTCCACGCGGGATTCCATCCGGCTCTTTGACATATGAGGACGATTGCACCGAGCTGGAGGTTGGCAGGAGAGTGCCGGAGTCGGGAAAGGAGCGCTAGCAGCGGACGATCGCTGCGGAAGAGCAGGCGGCGGCGGAAAGGAACTAGAGTGGCGGAGGAATGGCGTTGGCGCTGTGGATGGTTGAGAGCGGAGCAGCAGATATGGCGGATCTGGGCCGGGCCGACCACGGTCAAGGAGAGTGTGTGTTGTTGTCGTCAGATTTGTTGATCGTTGCGCTCGATGCTGGTGACAGATGCCGCGGACAACGCGAGTGGGGATCGTTGTTGGCGACGGCCTTGGCGGACGACGGGGGCTGCTAGGGCGCAGCAGCGAGGGGGGATCTGTACGGCGCCGTCGGCTGGCCTAGGTTGACGCGGGGAGACGGCGACAAGGGGGCGGAGTCAAGCGCTGATGCCGACGCGGGAAAAGAAATCGCGGACGAACCCCAGCGGCACTATGCAGGCAGGAACGACAGTGTCGGACCAATGATACGAAAAGGGAAATACTTGAACACGAAGAACGATTGCATTAACTTGAAAGCACACAGATACAAATCCGGAGCAAGCTCCGGACAAGATTATGGAGGTTGGGTCTTCCTATAATCCTTCTCTCCAAAGAGAGCCAAAACCCTAATACATCCAAAGATGATAGCACACTCCCATACCACCTCCGTATATAGGGAGGGGGACTCACATAACAATAACCAGAAAGCAATAGAAATAAAACACGATATAATAATACGATACGTGCGCGAGCGTACATACTGTGCACCCAGAGAAGATTCAAGGGTTGGTCGTCTGGCCCTCAATCCCCACGTGAGCATTGTGGCTTCTTAAGCCTCACCAGCTGTTATTGTCGTTTCAACCAGGGCCACAACTCAATTGTGAAGCCCCATTGTGGCATTGTTAATGAAGAACTCTTTACATGGTGCGAACGGCCATGACCGCATTCAAGACCCTCTAGCATGCCATCACCTATGTGCTTCATTTGCCCAAATTCATTCGGGATTTTCAGGTGGAGTGTGATGCCTCGGGGCAAGGATGCAGGACAGTGCTACAGAAGGTCGGACACCTGATTGCTTACTTCAGTTAGGAGACAGTCATACATATGGTTGTTCGCAAACCAAATAGTTCGTGAATAATTTGGGAATCAATTCGTAAAGATTCGATTAAGATTAATATTTCTCGAATTTGAATCTAAATTCGAATTCGAGTAGTGTTTGAATCTGAATCCGAATAATATTATCACTACCAAGATTCATGAATAGTAAGAATATCTATATTATATATAAAGATGATCATGTCCGTCCGATCGAAGTATTTTTGGTCCATCATTTGAAGCGAATTCAAATATAAACATGAATCCGAATCCAAATTCGAATCCAGGATCTCGGGAAGAATCTGAATTCAAATGTTCGAACGAATCCGAATTCAAATATTCGAACGAATCCGAATTCAAATATTCGAGCGAATATGAATTTGAATCTCTGCATTTTATGATAAATTTGAGTCTGATTTTAGAGCTATTCGATTCATGAACACCCCTAGTCATACACCACCAGAAGCTCCCAGTTTATGAGCATGAGTTGATAGGCTTGGCTAAAGTCGTACAACACTGGCGACCATACTTATGGGGATAGACATTTTTGATGCGGAATGAACACTTCAACTATAAGTGTCTCCTTGACCAGCGCCTCATTACCACCCCTCAGTAACATTGGGCTAACAAGTTGCGGGGTTTTGATATTCGGGTCGAGTACAAGGTCGGGGTCTTAAACCGCACAACATATGCACTGCCCCGTCGGAATCATCAGGAAGCAACTCTCTTCGCCACTTCTTAGCCCACTTATGAGCTTCTCGCTCGACTTCGATGGGAGATATAATGCGCATCCGCTCTCTTGGAGCCCATCCACCACATTAAGTAAGGGAGCCCCCCCCCCCCCCCCGATGGACCGTGAGGGAAGACTTCATTCTATATAAGGGGCGATTGTATTGGGATCCTTCTTCCTTATTACCAATATTGAGGGCACCCATGGAGGGGCCCACGAAGTGGTCTACACGACCCTTCAATGCATTCGAGCAGAATTCTTTTGGAAGGGCATTAGACACAGTATGCAGGAGTTCATTGCAGCATGTTCCGTGTGTCGGCGCAATAAGACCAATCACCTTCTCCCCGCAGATCTCCTTCAGTCGCTCCTTGTTCTGACACAGATATGGGCTGACATCTCTATGGATTTCGTAGAGTGCTTGCATATATCGAAGTGCAAGTCAATTCACTTCGTAATGGTGGACTAGTTCTCCAAGGGGTACACTTCATACCCTTGAGTCCCCTCTCACCATGGAAGGTGTCACTCAAGCCTTCTTCGAATAGGTGTTCCGCCTACACGGCCTACCCGAGAGTATCGTATCCGATTGGGAAAAGGTATTCACCTCTCATTTTTGGAAGAAACTCTTCACACTTTGCGGAACCAAGCTAGCATTTTCCTCCACTTATTACCTTCATTCTAACGATCAGACCTAGGTGGTCAACCGCATGGTCGAGATACACCTTCGATGTATCACAGGGGATCACCCCAACGACGGGGCTAATTGGTTGCCTTGGGTGGAGTACTACTATAATATTCCATATCACACAGCTTTGCAGACCATCCCCTTCCGCCTCATCTATAGGAGCGGCCAACTGGAGTACTGTTATAATACTTCATACCACACTTCTTTGCAGACCACCCCCTTTTGCCTCATTTATAGGAGGGACCCACCTCGCCTACTGACTTCTGGTGGCGACACTGTCCGCCTAGAGATTGTGGACAGTGACCTCCAGACTTTACCCAAATTCTCACTCCAGCGCGTAAGCGCCGACTTTAGGCCCCACACGCACGGAGACAGCTTGCAACCGAAGCCACATCGATCTTTTCTTCGCACCTGGGCAGTGGTGTTGCTGAAACACCGATCGTATCGACAAAAAACTGTCGCCAGGATTCCCTACAATAAGCTAGGCCCTAAGTACTATGGATCATTTGAGGCGCTGCAGCGAATTGGTGACATGACCTACCACCTCTAATTTCGACAGAGGCCTAGATTCACAACGTCTTTCATGTCTCCTAGCTGAAGCCATTCGTTGGGCCACCTCCAACGGCACTCTTGGTGCACCTACCACCGCAGCTGAATGACAAGCTTAAGGGCCAGCTTAATCTCAACGATAAAGGAGACATTACGGGTCAACGACGAGGCGCAATGTACTGCCAGTATTCGAAGGCGCACAAGGAGTGAGCACGCTCTGATGGCATCATCGTCGATATTTTATTATTTTAAGTATTCATGCACATTTATTTAAACTCACTTATACTAAGCCTTGTGAGAGGCAGTTTTGACCATTGACTTAATGTTGAAACCCGGAAACCGGTTCAACGGAGTTCGGACTAAGAGGGGGCAGCTCGTGCTACTTTACTCATCGTCGGACACTTTAACTTGGGTATTTTGAGCTCGGAGATGACCCTGACTGATGAAAAGTGGATTGCCTACACACAGACCCGCGAGTTGTAGCGAGGAGGTCCCGCCACACACCCAGAAGTTATGTTCCAAACTTCCCCTCCCAAAACCAAGACTGAGCTCGGCACCTCGAATGGCACAGAGAAGAAACTCGAAAATCGTGAGCTCCGTGAGGCTGGGTCTGCCTCTCCGAGGTGCTTTGGGTTGTATTTATAGCCATAACGTCTCAAGGGTAAAAGTGTCTTATATGACCTGCGGATAGCGGCCTCCGCCTTTACAAAAAAGCTAATACTAGACCCATATGGTCTGCGGACAGTGGCTTCCGCCTTTCCGAGGATACTATTCCCAGACCCTGATGATCTGCGGATATCCAAAGTACCAAAAGATGGTGCCTATTGACCCGGGCGAGCACATGGGTTAAAAGGACCTGTACTCGCCTCGCCCTTCTGATTGCGAGAGCGCCACACTGCCCGAGGCGCTGGGAGACCTAGGCCCGCCTCGCCCCCCTGATGGCGAGAGCATGCCCTGCTGCCAGGTCTCGCCTTCTAGAATGCGGGTTGAGCCCGCTTCTTGCCGGCCGTGAGCCAGGTTCACCTTCCAAACTTGTCCTCTGCACTATTGGGTGGATTAGACCTGCTTATTTGGGTTCACCAGAGTGCACCTTTTACCGCTCGCTAAATACGGGTTGTACACTTAATTTTTGGGTTCTCACCCTATTGAAGGATGAATGAATGAAAAAAGGGTAAGCAATTATTATCAAAAAAACACTCTTCTCTCTCTCCCCCTCCCTCGTTCCAAGTCAATGCCCCAAGGGCATCGCACGACGCACGACTCCCACCTCCACAGTCAATGATCACATAGGCCTCCATCAAGCAGAGCATCTCGTTGTGCCCCTCTCCCTCTTAATCTTCGTTGTCGCCATAGATTCTCGGGGTTCGAGAAGGGAAATTCCAACCTCCTCTACGACTTCACACTTGCAAGGTCGCATATGAGATATCAATCGGGGTTCTTATTAGCCTCCTTTCTAGACTTCTTCACATTGAAGAGGTAATATTTGAGGATTCACACACAGAGGTGATGAACATAAATGTGTTAATTAGATACTACTCATATCATAGTAAACTTACAAGTTGTGTAGTTCTATTTATAGAAATAGGGAAACTAAATAATTAAAAAAAGAAGCAATTATTCACATACAAAATATTAATTCATTAAAATAACTAGACACGCAACAATCCACATGCAATTAATCACGTGTTTAAATTCAAACTTATATATATATATATTTGAATTCAAATGTTTAAATGCAAATTTGAATTTAATAATTAAATATCGCATTTCAATTTCACAATTAATTAGTTGTTAAAATAATTATCTTTATCTGGACAATAAATTAGCATATAATAAATAATTATCTACATGATAATTTTTTAATTTAAATTCAAATATAAAATTAAAATTTGCTTAACCCCTATATAAAAATTTGCACCTAGGAATTAAAAGTGCAACTAACCCAAAATCAAGTTCGTTTTGCTTCAGAAATAAGCGAAGTGATTACTTCCAAAATCACTAAAAAGAACTAAAACAGAACCCAATAAGAATTGGTTCAACTGAATTCAATCCAACAAAGTTAGTTTGGCTTTTGTATCATGGGTTGCAAGAGCACCAATCAGTTTGCCTAACACTTTTCATGATAGTTCCCAAACTAGTGTTGTTTATGCAAGCAGACTTAGAAAACTCCGCTCTTTTATGCTTTTATCTTCCTGTGCAGCCCATAAAGAGAGAAGAGACGTAGAAAAACAGCAGAGTACTTAGAAGCTCCATAACTTAATAATTTTACTTGGATCCTGTATTGCTTGAATCTTCAATGGTTACAAATAAGAAGGTCCTTCCTCTTTCATAGGCTACATTTTCCCTCCAAAGAATATACCCTCTTAGAATATTCTACAAAAGGTTCTCCTTAAAGGTGGGGCTGTAGAATGAGGACAATAGCGAGGAGCCGTGGAGGTGGGGTTGTGGAATGAGGACAAAAAGGCGATGAAGATGAATGTTGCGTTTGGTGGGACTTTTTTGTCCCAATCCAGCAGTGCAAACGCCACAAAAGCTGATATTGTTTGGATGAGCCCGGTAAAATTGCGGATACATGGCTTTTGCTTGCCGTGGTTCGCTGCTTGTGGTGGGGCGGACATATCTGCTGCGTTCTCGTATTGAAACAAAAAATAGATCGAAATTTTCTCTCGCATCTCCTCCTGATAACTTTGTGCCTTCGCATATTCTCTTCCAAGTCGCGCTGCTAGGGCTCTACATCGTCTCACCCAGGGAGCGCGGATAGGGCTTCGAATCTTCTCCACATCTGCTTCTAGGGCTCCTCATCGTCTCCTCCAAGTCACTACTAGGGCTCGACATCATGTCCTCCAAATCGTTGCTGCTAGTGATTCTGCATCGTCTTAGTTTTCCTGGCTCCATGTGTTTCTACTCGTCCCTTCGTTTTCTCTGTTGTCATACCAAATTGATCTGCTGAGCAAATGTCTGTAGGTGGAGAACAGGGCTTTCTTCTCAAACTTGTAGAAGCAAGATTTCAAAAAAATGTCAATCGGCAAGATCTCTCATTTTATTTTTCTAGCTATAGTTTTCTTGTTCTTTCTTTCTACCTCCATCTAGATGATAGAACTATTGGCTAACAAAAAAGATGAAACCTGATGAGCTGGTGTTTTTTTGGTTGCACATCAAATGGGAAGGCAATGGAGTAATTCTATAATTAAAATTATCAATGCTACATGCTGGTCTCCAGTACTTCTGATTTCAAATTTTTTGCTTTTAATTTTCTTGTCGTGATTCTTTTTTTTTTCAAAATTGATTGGTTTATTATTTGTTCAGAAATGATGTTAAGACTTAACAGAGACATTTTGGTCCAATTTTTGAAGAGGGGGGTTTTTGAGAACAATTAATGATTAAAAACGTCACCGCACTCGTGTATTACCAATCATATGAAATTATTTTCCCGTTCATAACCGGAAAAAAAACTCTTCCAAACAGACCTACGTCCACAAACCACAGTTCATGACCACTCCGTTCACAAACCACAGCTCATGACCGCGCCGTTCATAAACCACGGTTCACGACTGCAACATTCACGAATTCCATCGCCATCCCAAGCAGACCCGAAGATAAGGGCTGATAATAGCATAACACACATGTTATCATAGAGAAATTTCAAGGGTTATGAAAGCAGAGAAATGAAACAACAACAACACTCAAGCCTTTATCCAACCATAGTGGGGTCGGCTATATGGATCCTTTGTCGCCATTGCGCCCTATCTTTAATCATAGTCTCACTAATGCCTAAGTACATCATGTCTTTCCTTATAGTTTCATTCCAAGTCTTTTTTGGTCTACCCCTCACCCGTTTAACATGTCAAGTGACTAAACTCTCACAACGCCTAACATGTGCCTCTAATAGTTTCCTATGTACATGTCCGAACCATCTTAAACGAGCTTCTCGCATCTTCTCTGCAATTGGCGTCACTCTTGTCTTATCCTTGATACATTCATTCCTAATTTTATCTAGTCTCGTGTGACCACACATCCACCTAAGCATTCTCATCTCCGCAACTCCCATTTTTGCTCATGTACACCATTCACTGCCCAACACTCAGAACAAGATACAAATCGGTAAAGAATCCCAACTCCCGAGAGCTGGTTCCCCCATTCCCAAGAGAGAGAAATCTTTGATGTTCCAAAAATTCCTATCATTACTCTAAAGACCACCGTTTTTAAGATGGAGCCCCCAATAATAAGATAGAAGGGGCTAAAAGACGTTGGCAGCGATATGGCGAAAGATGTTGGGGCGATCCCCAAGGCAGGTTATGGCGAAAGATGTTGGTAGCGAACGACCAAATATTGATCACGAGGGTCCGGATCTTTAATGATGTCGACATAGTTGATAGTGTGTATTACGCGTATAATGAGTAGTGGATGGTAAATGCCAACAACTGTCATGTAGTGGGGTTTCCATAGGGCAACGATGACATGGTGGTTCCGTCGGAGGGTGAATAGAAGACTCGATGCAGGGTTAGTATGGTGTGTGGAGTACAACTCAAGAAAGTGTGTAAAGGTGGGTAATGATTATGAAAGATTGGGAAGGGGGATGTTATTATTACAAATAATTGTGACAAATTTTGGAGATGTGTGACTGTGTTGGTGGTTATGTTATTATGGGTATGGGTGAATGTGGGTGGTGGTGTTTTTAGTGATTGCCTTTTTTTTAAGTTAGGGGTGATAGTGGGAAACAATTATTTGAGGGCATGTTATTATGCAGGGTTATGCGCACATAAATCAAAATGGATTCTTGAGTCTGCCCTCTCTGATGTCTTTGGCTTTGATTTGAGGGCATGATTCCGCAGCAAACGTGACGGTATAGGGGGCCACTATTTCAGTGGTAATCTGTGAGCAGCCACTTTGTGCATCTATTGTCAAAGGTTCGGTCTTTCTCCTCTGAGAGAAGCCACTTTGGGCATAGGGCCAAAGGTTAGGTCTGTTTCCAATCTTCCCCCGCCCATACCCCCAATGATTGGGGACTATATGGGTTCTGTTGTTGTTGTTGTAGGGGTGATAGTGGGAAATGTTAAAAGGGTAATTAATAGGTAGCATAAGTGGTGGGTTTAATTGGGTTAGTATGGGATCAAAATTTGAATGGGGAAGGTAGCGGAAAAGGTATTCTGGGGCAGGTGTGGGGGTTCCCCGAGAAAAAGAGATTTGAAGGAGTTTACACGAGAAAACAAAAAAGAGGGAGAGATGTATGTGTCGCTAACAAGGCATGCTGTGAAGGAAGTTGGCAACACTGATGTTGAAGGCGGTATAAATGTGTTATTTTATGTATTTTATT
This sequence comes from Dactylorhiza incarnata, assembly GCA_033032865.1. Classification (NCBI taxonomy): domain Eukaryota; kingdom Viridiplantae; phylum Streptophyta; class Magnoliopsida; order Asparagales; family Orchidaceae; genus Dactylorhiza; species Dactylorhiza incarnata. The sequence continues at coordinate 24,435 of JAWHQI010002807.1, forward strand.
TTATTTTATTTGGGGGGGGGGGGGGGGGGGGGGGGGGGGGGGGGGGGGGGGGGGGGGGGGGGGGGGGGGGGGGGGGGGGGGGGGGG